>NJPT01000083.1:600000-755153 GCA_002946425.1 Rutstroemia sp. NJR-2017a BBW
AGATCGAAAGACCAAAGGAGGCAAGAAAGTCAGGATATGTAGGTGTATTAGTGGGTGTCATTCTTATGTATCTACATAGTCCAATACTGATCACGAGAGGGCCAGTACCGCAAAACATTCCCGTCTGGATTTGTGATTCAAAATTACAATAACTCCAGCCATTGAGCTACAGCTCGTCATGGTAATCGTATCCGAAAATTCTAAATCCGGGATCTGGCGGCGTGAGAAACTCCGGAATCTGGATAAATTGACGAGCCCTCTGCGCAGCTCCAAATGCGCCGACGAAATGCGGGTCCAACGACATGCGAAACTTATCCTCGTACTCTGGGAGGGTAGCAGCAAGAGCAAGGTGCATCTCTTCCATGCTCGAGTTTGACGCTTCGCCGCTTAGTACAACAGCTCGCAGGTATTGCAGTGGCTCGCTGAGTTTCCACTCCTTTCCGATTTCTTCGGCGAAAGTTTCCAAATATAGCTTCAGCTCGTTGGATAATTCTTGCGTTCTAGCCGGCTCAAGCTAGGAAATTTGAGATGAGATTCCGGGCTGCTTCTAAGTGGGTATAAAGGGGATAAACAGGTAGGGTGGCCACTCACGATGCTCCCGTTCGTCTCACCAAATTGCACATAATGTTTAACATTATGACTCGAGATAGTCCACAATTGCACATCAAGCATTGCAACTGTGAGATGGTCCACTTCCAAATTGAAAACCAGAACCAAGTTAGTACCATCAACATCGCAGCGTTCCGGCGGTATTTCAAACCCGTGGCATGAATCTAGATTATATGCAAGTCGGTCTGCGTTCAGGCTATGAGTGACTTGTTGATACTGGGTTGTCAATCCCTCATCGATTGCTGCTTCGTTGAGTATAGTCTGGTAGTGTGGCAAGTGGAATGGAACGGTGATGGAATTGATGGTGACGGTTTCATTCAATGCTGTTTCTGTAGCGTTCTTGGCTTGCCGTAGCGTTTCCCTGAAGAGGAGGGCTACGTCCTCGTCACTGAGAGATCTGTTGGTAGTATGATATGCGTCTGTTTCGCAAGTATGGAAGAATGGCGAGACTGACGACTGGCCACGGGGCCCTGCTGCCCAAGTCTCGGAGAAGAAGGATTGCCATTTGGAATTTGCTACAACGCGGACAATGGCTATCAACTCGTTTGCATCTGTGTAGTAGGCCGAAGTTCTGTACTTTCGTTTCAGCTCAGGTCGTTAAAGACCGGAGATATGTTATACTTACAAGTAAGTCTGCCCAATGCTGACACCAACTGGATATGACGTTGCGTGAGCTACGAATGATAGAAGCAGTTGCAATTGCCATTGCCAGCTGGCTTTTCTCAGAAGAATGGTCATTGAGCTGTTGCATATAAGAATTATAATCAAAAATATATTGGAAAAACAAGTAGAGAGATATCAAGTGGAAGTCCTGATATCAAGTCGTAAAGGTGCCATGTCCAAGTAAAGCGGCACAGCATCACCATCATAACCAACACTATCATCTCGGTGCCTAAGCCAGGCCTATCCACCATGCACGCCGGAGATAAGGGTTCTCATCATCATGCACTCTCATTCCGAACTATTTTCAACTCCATATCTAGTTCGTAAACCTTGCTCGTCCCATCAATCTTCCATATTCAAGCCTTATATATTAGACACCCACAACCTTAAATCAACCAAGCTCAAGCTCCATCTGACGTTTGTGCACCCACCTTCGCGAACCTTAATCTCCGTCGCGCAAAAAATGTAAACCCATCCATCCATCAATCCATCCGTCCATCCACCACCAATTCCCCCTCAACCAATTACTCAATACCCCCCCAAACCACAACGAGAAAAAAGAACAACACAACACAACACAATGCCCCGCTCCCCAACCCCACCCCCAGCGCGCGGTCGCGCCCGCACTCGCAGCCGCTCCCGCACGCCCTATTCAGAATACACGCGCCGGTCCATCTCGCCACGGTCGCGGTCCCGGAGTAGAAGTAGATCGGTGACGAGGAGTCCAGTTGGAAGAGGGAGATATAGGGAACGGAGCTTGACGCCTAGGAGGAGTAGGAGCAGGAGCAGAAGTGAGAGCCGTGGAGGACGGGGAAGGGGGAGGAGTGGTAGTAGGGGGAGAGGAGCTGGGGGAGAGGAGCTGGGGAGTACGAAGGTTGGTTTTATTTTTTGCTTTTTTGTTTGGGTTGGAGGCAGAGAGAATGGGGGGAGATTTCACTTTCTTAGAAGGGAGGTGGAGAATAATCTGGATATCGCAAGGCTGGAGGAAGACGATATTTTTCTTACTCTTATTCCTTACGCATGGGAGAGCGTAGATGAATTGCATGAATCAATGGAATGGAATGGATCAAAACGCTAACACTAACTCAACTCTCCAGGTCGTCATCGAAAAACTCACCAAAAACGTCACAGAAGACCATCTGCGCGAGATCTTCGGAACATATGGCGAGATTCGCGATTTGGATATGCCTATGAATAGACATTGTATGTTCACACCACGCCCTTCTCTTCCCTCACCAATTCTCCTCCCTCTCAATTTCACCTCAAACATAAGCTAAACTAACCAACCCCTCCCCCACCACAGTCAACACCAACCGCGGCACCGCCTACATCCTCTACGTAACCGCCACCTCCGCGTCCGCCGCTATATCCCACATGCACGAATCGCAAATCGACGGCGCAGTAATCAACGTCTCGATCGTGCTCCCGCGACGGAAATTCTCCCCCGCTCCACCGATGGCCCGGCGCGGCGTGAATATCGATCCCCGGGTGCCGTTTCGCGCGGCTGAGAGACGTGGGGGTGGAGGGGGTTTTGGGGCTGGGGGAAGAGTAAGGGAGAGGGAGAGGGAGGTGGGAGGGAGTGATACTTATAGACCTGCGGAGAGGGGGGGCAGGGATAGAGAGAGGAGTAGGAGTCCGAGGAGACATAGGACGAGGACGAGGAGTAGGAGTTTTGATTCGAGGAGTCGGAGTAGGAGTCGGACGCCGGTTAGGAGGGGTGGGGGTGGGGGTGGGAGGGTGAGGAGTAGGAGTCCGCTTGCGGGCGGGGGAGGAGGAAGAAATGGTGGTGGTGGGAGGGGAAAGAGAAGTGCGAGTTATAGTAGTTACAGCAGTTATGACGACAGGAGTCGCAGTCGGAGTCGGAGCCGGGGACGAGGGAGGAGATAACTTTTTTGAGACGGGGAGAGGGGGGGAACGGTGCAGTGGAATGATAATGGACTGGGTCGGATAGGGTATGGATGGGATGGAGAACAGAACAGAACAGAACAAGTCGCGCGGACGCAGATTTCACGAACGAGAAACGGGATAGCTGGTTTTGGCTCCGCTGCGAGAATTGTTTATGTAGTACGTGTACGATACAAGTGGGAATTACTTAAACTTGAACAAAGAGCGCTAGGATTTTTTCGTGTTAGAGAGGCATTTTGCTAGCTCCTCTGAAGAAAGACAGGGAGAGATAAGTTTTCGTCATCGGACAGGACGGAGTGAGAGGGATACAGACAGCCAGACAGACCGATCGATGGGATAGGGCAGAGCAGAGCAGAGCAGCGTAGAGCAGAAAAGAAAAACTTACCTACTACCTGACTTCACTAGCTAGGCGAAAGAAAAAATGCGAAGAGAGAGAAGAGTTTGAGATGAAGATGAAATGGAGAGGGAGAGATACGACTTACTTTGAGAAGATAATTAACTTAATCAAATATAATTTAACATAAACAAAACAAAAAACATGATGTTCGCGGAAGAGAGAAAGAAAGTCTTGGGTTGATTTCCCGTTCTTGAATGACTGGCTGGTTGGTTTGATTGCCAGGTTAGTTGCAGGCTGGCTGGTTGTTTGCTTGTTCGTTTGTTTGCTTTTTAGCTTGTTCGTTTGCTTACTTAGTACAAGTTGGTCGATATTGGGAGTATAGAATGGGTGAGATAGGATAGAGAAAGTATATATCGACCTATCCCCATTCTATCTATTCCTATCCTATCTAATCACCGGTAATCCTACCTCCCTTCTCCCCCTCTCTCACTCTCCTCTAAACCCCTTCCCAATTGCAAACGTATCTACCCACTCACTCACTCACTCCCACTTCACATATACTCACATACACCAAGCAAACCAAATAAAACAACCCCCTACATCTGCACACAAGTTCAACTTTATTCATTTCATTCATCTCTTTTTCATTCCATCTGCCTCATCTATGAGACCTAATTAACACCTTACGTAGACGTCGACTTTAATTCATTCATCTACACCATCTGTCAAGCCTTCATGATGTGTATTGTATTGGCGGAAAATCCTTTCCCAATTCTTTTCTTTCTTTCTGCATCCCCATCCCCAAACATCCACAATAATTCTCATCTCATCTCCTCTCATCTCACTTCCCCTATCCCACCCCTCGAGACATGAATTTACAACACATTCATCCTCACGCATCGCCCACCCATATCCTTCTCAAAAAACCAACCAACCAATCCATCAGCTATCAGCAAGAAGAAGCAAAAAAGCAAAGAACAGCAAACTCCGCCCATCCATCAATCCACCTCCCAATCCACCACCCAAACCAAGCCAACCCAACCAAATATTACCGGAAAATGGAGGGGGTATCAAGCAGTGCAGCAAAGCTACGCAAAGCAAGCAAAAGCAAACCATTCAACCTTCCCTCCTCAATAAAATAGCTCTTGAGTTGTGTAACCAGCCAGCTGTTTCTTAGCAAATTGGAAATGAATCGTAGCAGAAAAGATCTAAGTGAGAAAACAACCAGAAAAAAAAGACGAACAGAAAATAATTAAAAGGAGCATAGAACAGGAATTTGTGAAGTAATAGGAGAAGAAAGAGGAAACATAATAGACTGACTGGCTGACCATCCGAGCAGAAGACAAATAAGGACAGACGCCTCATTGTAGTGTACAGATCCATCTGGATCATGTTCTTCTGCAGTCAGAGTACAGTGCTCAGCCGAGATGTCGAGACAGACTCCGAATTAACAGCAACATAGAGTCACATCCCCTCAACATCATCAGCGTCTCCCTCTCAAACACCAAACAAAAAAGCCAACTGCCTCTCATCCAACCTCCCCAAACTCTTCATCGCACCCTCATCCAGCGCCGCATCCACCAACTCCCTCTTCTGCCTCTGCAACTCCAGAATCCTATCCTCAACCGTTCCCTCCACCAAAATACGATGCACCTCCACCGACTTCATCTGCCCAATACGATACGCACGATCAACCGCCTGCATCTCAATGAATGGATTCCAGAAAGGATCTAGAATAATAACTCTCGAAGCTGCAACCAGGTTCAAACCCGCGTTGCCAGCTTTTAGAGAAATCAACATGATTTTGCAATCCGGTTGTTCGGTGAATCGAACAATTGCGTCGTTGCGACGTTGCGAGTTCATGCCTCCGTCGTAACGTTCGCATTTCCAACCTTTGTTTTCGATGGGGACTTGGAGGAGATCCAAGAGCGAAACGAATTGAGAAAAGATGATGGTTTTTTCTCCTTCGTTGTGGAATCTTTCGAGAAGTTCGACGCATTTGTCGACTTTGGCGGAAGGCTCCCAATTCTTGCGAAGATAGCGCATGTACTTCTTGCGACCTTCAGCGGAGCGGGAAGCTTCTTTTTTCATCATCGAAATAGAAAGATGTTGCTTCTGCTTAACCTCTTTTTTACCTTTGCCTTTTTTATCATGACGTCTCTTTTCCTTCTTCTTGGACTTTTTCTTGCTGCTCTGAACCGGAGTTTTGGCGCCTTCGTTATCAGCATTCTCTGCCTCGTCTTCAGTGGAATAATCATCGGGGACAACGAAGCCATCGAGGTTTCCTTGAGCATCAACAGCATCACCACTATCGGAATCATCCGAGTCGTCGGAGTCACTGTCGGTATCACTTTCTGTTTCGCCATCGTCGCTGACAACCTTCTCTTCCTCTTGTTGATCCGCAGGTAGGTGAACTTTCTTGAAAGCGTTGTAGTCGATGATCTTTTTCATGTCAACCACACCACGACAAGTGGGACAGCTCGAGTTGCCACCACCTTCGTTACCATTTTGAACATTAGCGTGTATCGCTTGTTCTGAAATCTTGGTTAAGCATTCGGAGCACGTATCATGGCCACAAGGAATCACGATGCTTGGATTTGAGACCGCGTCGTAGCAGACAGGACACTAAAACTGTTAGTAAATGTGGTTACCACACGGTGTAAACAACCTACCTCAAATCCATCAGCGGCAAGTAATCTACCAACAACATCTGGCGCAAGGCTTTTCGCAAGATCAATCATGGCATCTGTAGAGAGTTCTGCAACACTCGCTGGGGCCTCTTCATCAAGATCGATGATCAGATGTGGATGGCAGCAACATTGTCGAAGACGAAGAAGCAATACAAGCACATTCGAGTAGTTCTTCCCTACAGTTCCCGCCTTCTTGTACTTGTTGAATATTACTTGAGTTTTATTCTCAAGAGCCTTGTAGTACTCGAGTTCGTCGGTATTGAAAACAACGTGTTGAGTTTCTTCGATCTTAGGCGGCAAGACAATAATTGGCTTTCCATCAATCAATGAAGTTTTTGTTCGTCGAAGGAGGGTGGCCTTGAGAACAGCCTGCAGCTTTTGCATAGCTTTATCGACAGTTCCTTTGCCATGGGCACCTTTTGACAAACACCCGAATTCCTGCTACAGTTAGCAAGTGAAGACCATAAGAACTTGCGCGAGTACATACCTCTGAGAAATTCTGCCAAGAGTTGTAGGGTTTGATGCGAAGGAACCTGAAGAGCGAATATAGTTCTTGGATATTATTCATCATGGGCGTTCCAGTCAGACAGAATCTGGTCGCCGCCTCAAGTCTGCATGCAGCACGAGCAGCTTTGGTGTTCTTGTTCTTGATGCATTGTGCTTCATCTAAGATGACGCGATAGAATTTACTCTTCGGACCAAGGAAAGGGAAGGTTTTCTTCATGCGTTGACCGTCGGGTTCGCGAATTCCCTGTGAACGCATCTCTTCTTCATGTTTCTCAATGCGGCCAAGCTCGGCACCCAATGTACCATATGTTGTCAGAACGACATCGAACTCTTTCAGTTCGTCCCAGCCGAGTTTTTTGCCGCTTCCATGCGCCATGTGGGTGCTCAGCCTATGCTTAGTGATGGTCTTCATACGAATTTCTCGTTCCCACTGGCGGACAAGGGCAACTGGTCCGACAATCAGAGTGGTCTAAAGGAAGTTAGCGAGTGAGAAAATTGAGGATTAGTGAACGCACCTTCCGTGCACGGTCTGTCGAGGGTCTGCTTAAAAGTAAAGCTAACGAACTAATAGTCTTGCCCAGACCCATATCATCGGCCAAGATACCGCCCTTGTTGGAACCTTCTTCCATAGATTTCAACCATGTCAAGGCAATCTTCTGGTGCTCATACTTTCCAGGCGTTAGCAATGTATTCCGACGTAGTAGAGAACTGCTGTAGTGCTTACCAATGGATATTTTAGACCTTCCGGGGTCCCCTCCCTGTTCTCTTGCGGAATTTCTACTTCGGTCTTGATGTTCTGCAAGAGTTCTTGTATTTCTTGGGACGTCTTTCGGGGATCATTCATGATGTACTCCACGCGGTTCGCCATTTCGTTGGTAAATGGTGTGGAGAACGTAGAGTTATAGAACTTCATAAATTGCTTGTTAGCTTTCGTTTGATCTTTGAGATAATTTTTGGATGACGACCTACATCGTTGGACATCATGCTGCTCGAAGCTCCAGGGTACATAGGGATGTTATTCACGGTATATCCTAAGCTTGGCGTATGCATTCCAGCATTTGCATAAGCGGATGGCATACTGTCAATGCTATCTGAGTTAGTAGGCCCATAAGACGAAGATGGGAAACCATTATGAGTGTTGCCAAAACCACTGGGGTAGGAATCGAACGAGTTTCCATAGACAAAACCGGAGGCTGCTGCATTATTGATAGAAGCTTCTGGATCTGCAGGCAAACCACTTGACATCCATGGATGTGAATTTGGAGTCCCGAATATAGCTTCCTGTAGGCTGGCAAGCTGTAGACCTGAACCATTTGTGTTGCCAGTTTGTGCAGAAGGAATCGCCTGATTAGGTCTGGAATACATTTGTGGCTGTTGAGAGGACGTTTTCTGTTTCCTGTTTGGCTGAAACTGATAAGCCTCAATAATTTCGATATCAGAATCGCTATCAGTTGACGAATCATCCCAGGCACCAGGTATCGAAAGTGTTGAGGACGGATTAGCTTCCATTTTCAAAGTCTTTCCGTTAGAGTTTGAATTGGTAGCGACGCTGAAATCTGAGTTTGAAGGCTCTCTTGGACGAGCTGAGATTTTCCTGAAGGGTGATAATTGTGCTTCAGCCTTGACAAGATTTTCGGGTTTAACTTCTGTTTTCTTCCAATGTGATGGAAGAGATCTTCGCACCACCTCATCATTGCTATTGAAGCTTTGCATTGTTGGCGTGGATTGAGAGCCTGCAGTTTGACTACTGTTGAAGCTGGAAGGTTGTGGCCGAATCCCAGATATCCGGTCAAAAGCCGAGGGGGCGTTTGAGCTAGGAGGAGAGGCTTGCGATGAGGTCCCGTTTGAGCCTTGCTGAAGACGACGTGCAAAATTTTCGTCTAGTTTCTGCTGTCTCAATCTCTCTTCTTCAAGTCTTTGTTGTTCAAGGAAGTCATTATCCATGAAATCAAACGTCTCATCATCGCTAGGGAGAAAATCGTTAGCATGCAATATCATAACCTGAGATTTAGATCGGAGAGAAGAAGAAAAGAGGATTTATATGATGAGTGCACGAACGCAGTGAGGTCAAAATAGCCATCACCAATTGCAGCATATCCATAACCTAAGCTTCCCGAAGGACTCGTTGCCCCTGTGCCGAAAGGGCTCGGTGATGTACGTCGCGACTTGTTCTCCTCAAACGGTATGAGCCCTGCATCTAAGTGCGTACTATGGGAACGTTTTCGAGTAGGCAACCCAGCTCGAGAAGAGTTGGCCATGGAAGCTCCAGAGCTGGGCGTCGAAGCAGTGGAAGAGATCAGTGATCCCATGGATTCACCGTGGTCGTTTACTGTAGCCATCAAAAGTTAACAAAGTTGCTGGCTCAATCGGATTGAGGTCGGAGGGGTAGGTGTTTGCGGAGAAGAAGGTGAAATGTTCTAGGTGGCGGACACAATATAAGAGAAAGAGAAAACTTGCATTGGAAGCCAGCCGGCCCTCGTCTAAGTGGGTAATCCATTCTTGGTGAAGTGAGTGAATGCTTCATCTTATTATTTGCAGAGCCGGAAGAGGTAAAAGTGAATGGAGAGTTTGGGAGCGTTGAGGCTGAAGATTTCGGTTTGATCATCTCCTTCATCCTCCTCTCAAGCGACTGAATCTCATTCTTGATACTTGTTTCTGCGGCCTTATCGTCCTCGTTGGAATTAGAATCTTTCAATGATTCCAGTAAAACTTTCTGAAACATAAGCTCATCCCTTAGGCCTGCAATCGCTGCCTGAGTGGCAGCTGAAGAAGGTTGTTGTGACATGGTGAATTATTAGATGCGGACGGCCTGATGTGGGAGAGGGGGATGGTAACCCCGTGCGGCTCAAGGCTCAAGGCTCAAATATCGTTGGTAGAGGCCTTATGCTCCCTCCCGAAATAGATGCTGAGCCACGTAGGTCTGGGTAGTACAGGAACAGAAGCAATCAAAAGAAAGCAGACATCTTGGTGGCAAACGGATTTCTCGAGCATCTACATAACGGGAGGTAAATACAGGAGCCGTCACAGCAGGCTGAAGGAGAGATAGATGTCGGTAGGTGGGTATCAGACCAATTCGGCGAAGTTCGTCGCTGCAGTAGCGCACAGAGTATGGGGGTATGGGGGTATGTGGTATGTGGTAGGTAGGTAGGACCGGCCCCGAACTTAAAAACCAAATCGTATTCGCCTTAGGTAAGTGAGTGAGTGGCTACTTGCCTCCTTTGCAGACCGCGTTTTTCGCGCTTTCTGTCAAATTTTCGCGTCGAGAGGTTTATATGATAAGTCTGAGCACTGGACTGTGCAATTTACGGAGTAGTTTGACAATTTCAATGTCCTTGCGCGCGACGATCTATGACGATGTTCTCTCGCGTTTTTCCCCGCCTTTGGTTCTAACGCAGGAACAAGCTGTTATCGATAGACCAGATAGAACCTACCTAGAACTTTCCTTCCCTAGCCACAGGGCGCAGGGTACAAGTGTCAGGAGGAGTTGGGATGATAAGCAAACACCTGCACGTGCTTTTCCCCCTTGCTACTTGCCCTTATACTTCAGACTTAATACAAGACAAGACGGTCCAGGTTTGAGCTTTCAATCTACAAGCCCGTTCAAGGATATCTCCCGGCCCTCCCGTCTGTGAGAAGGCTCGGCTTGATAATAAGTTTATTATGAAAAGGCTATCATATATGTGAGGTGTGTCATATTGAAATGATCCATGAGAATGGGAATGTTATATCAAACCATTACATCCTCAATTCACTCCCGGCCTTCAGGTGCGTCAAGTAAGCTACAGGTAATGCAGGCAAAGTACCATTCCATTACTTACAAGCAAGCTCGGTGTATGAATTTGGACACTCCGCCATCATATTGCGGTCCAAGCACCGAGCACTTGGTTGGAACTTTGGAAGGCCAACCTATGGATGTCTCTTCTGTCGCGCAAGCCTCGACCTCAATGCCACCCCATCGGTGTACAAGAATAATTCTTGCATGCAGCACCTACTCCCAGCCACGAGGGGAGAGCTTCGTTTTTCATGCAATTGATGAGCGTTCTGGAATAATGGCGGAGGCTTTGGCTTAGCAGTGAGGGGTGGCATTGTGAAATTTTACATCATACCGGCAGCCTTTCATAAACAGTGGTTATTTAACAGCTTCAGCTCATGCACGGTGCGCCTTCCATAAAGTTGATGGCACCATATTCGGCGTCCATGAGGCAAGATAGAGGCACAATTATACACGGTCAAGATAGCTTTTTAGCAAGAAGGTTGTACAAAACAGGCGATATTCACATTTTGATCGTTATCCATGCACTTGATGTTGGTAGAATTTTTGACCTCAATCATCCATCAAGGGACGAACCAGCGAACCGCAAGATCCAACCCCGCAACCGCAGCTGCGGGGCCGTCGCAATCACATAAATGCTACCTTAGTACAAGGAAGGACTGAATATCACCGTGAGAACAGACCGAACGAACGCCTAATACAAATGATAAGTACCTGAGACGAGATGAAAGTGAAGCAATGAGTAATAGTTCATCGTAGATGTGGGGCCCGCTCGCCCGTTGGGCATAAACATGGTGGAGGCAACGACATGCCCTGCCCAGGTAGAGGGATCTTCAAAGTTCGAAGGATATCAAATTTGCTCCTACCAGTCTCACGGTCCAATTCGGAGTCGACTACTGAAAGCACAAGCACCGTACTGTATCTCGCCGCGGTCTCCCGAGCGTCGAGCGCGGAAGAGCCCAGCGGCTGCAGACCCATTGTCCTCCATCATCGCCACTGCTAAAGCCAACAGCAATGAGTTGTACAAAACTCAGCCTCCCCAGATCCATCCCCCTCTGGAAAATTTCTTCACAACCAACAGCATCTGAAACGCTCTGCTCTGCATTCGAGGGAGCCTCATGCGAGGAAGGGTTCGGTAGCTTCGTAGGATTGCATGAAGGGTGCATCAAATAGGAAGTATCTTCATTACACGTGATATTGGCGCGCGCGACCTCTTTGGCGGACCACATTTCGCGGTTGGATTATTCGGCGTGCGCAGAGGTTGTGATGTTATTTTGAGATCCAAAGCGGTATGAAGGGGTTAGGAGGGGTTAGGATGGATAGAATGGTTAGAGTTGCGCGAAGAATCAATGGAGGTTGGCGGGTTATTCGACCTTCTTTTCGACCGACTTCTCACCTACCCTTCCCGCTGTCAACCAACAGTCGACGGTGGGAACCTACTTTGGGGGCTTAGGCAATCCGTGAATAGTGCGGGAACTTCATATAGAACTTCATATAGGTAGCTTTTATTGATAGCGCCTTGAACCCTTCCATTTTCTTTTCTTCATACTCTTCCTTTTCCTTTTCCTTGTCTTTTTTCCTTGTATCTGCCTCTCTCTCCTCTCTCCTCTCTCCTCTCTCCTACCCAACCTAATCCGAAAACTCTTGAGAGAGCATAGCAGACGCAATTCCAGAATATTCGAATCATCAATCATCCATTCTAAGACATTGGTGCTATTATTTCTCTCATTTGATGTTGTCACAATCTGCTCTCTTTGCACCAATACCAATATCCTTCTCAGGTTTCTGCACGCACGCACCCGCCATTGCCAGCTGCACAATTACATCAGACGCCAATTCGACCGAGTAGCAGCGTCGCAGACCCTGAAATTGCTTCAATCACATCCAGTCTTTTGAGTCACCCCCTGTCATTAGAGCAAAAACTTGTCTCTTATCGTCCATTTCTCCATCCTCATCTCATCAGAGCGAGACTCGGGATATAAGGATAATAGATAATAGATGCATTAAGCAGGACGGTCCATCAAGCCAGAACCAGAACCAAGTACTGTACCTGCCAGAAGAAATTTCTTGCGCGTTTCACGGCCTTTCATCTGGCAACATTGGGCTGTGGGAAAGTTAAAAGAGGAGGGAATTTCCATGATTTTTCCTGTGCTTTTGGAAAACCCCCCACCACCGGCATAACTTACTTTTCAGCTGTGCACAGTACCACAGAGGGATTACGGATTTACATACGTACATAACCTTACAGCGCGGGCGGGTATCGATCGCTTCTAGATCACATCACCGCAAAAATCTCCCACCTGCACCTGCGAAACAGCACAAGATCCCAAACAATCCCCCTCCTCCCCACCTTGTCTCTTCCACTTCCACTTGTCCCAGACTCCCATCTCCGGCTGGTCCAACCAAGTCACCCAGTCACCCAGTCACCCAGTCGCCCACTCAGCCAGTCGCCCACTCAGCCAGTCACTCAAGTCACCCACTCGCCCAGTCACCCAGTCACCACCCAAAATTACCCAAAAATACCCACCCACAATTCACCTGGTGCACCAACCTTATTCCACGCATTTCTTACCATTTTCCAAGGTTTACCATTCTTCACGAGCCGATTCTAGCTACCTAAATCAGCCCAACCAATACACCCCTCCGTCATACTCTTCTCCCCACCTCTCTACTTTCCATCGACCACCAACACCTTCTGCTACTATTTACCTACTTCACCCGCATACAAAACCGGAATTCTCCTCCATCTGCGCTTGTCTCCTCCAGCCTCGTCCTTTTTTTCAACGTGCCCTTTTTGCGATTTTCCCCTCTTTCGCTTCTTTGGGTTTCACATTGACAGATCGAGCATTTAATCTGCCCGCATAAGAACTTTCACTTTTGAACAACATTTAAAAATCATTTACCAACTTCAAGAAAAAACAACCAAAGCGCAATCATCATGTCGAGACACGGCGGAGGCTCACGAGTGGTGGATTATGAAGAGCGTGATACTTACTACTCTCGAGGTGCACCGGCAGCTCCTCAAGCCCCGGCTGTTCGCATCAGAGAGCGTGATCGTGAAGAAGTCATCGTTGACCGACGAGGACCTGAGCGCCGAGAAAGGGACCGTCCTGATTTCCTTCGCGACGATTATGGACGATCTGACCAACAAGGCCAGTTAGTCGTAAGAGAGCGTGAAACTGAAACTTTCAACAGCAGACCATTAGAGAGAAGAGCACGATCACCATCTCCCCCTCGATTCCGCGAAAGAATCGAAAGAAGAGAGGTTGAGCGAAGAGAGCCTTCCCCAGCAGGCGAGAGAGTGCGAACACGCATTGTGGAGAGAGAAAAGGAAACCCAAAGATCACCATCACCCCCACCACAACTTCGCGCACGAGTCATCGAAACCAGACAGAGATTCAGAGAGCGTTCTCCATCTCCTGCGCCCCCAACTCCAGTTCGTATTCGTGAGCGTATTGTTGAGAGAGAAAGAGAGCGAGAAAGATCACCATCCCCACCACCAGCTGTGGAAAGAATTCACACTCGAATTATCGAGAGGAGAGAGCCCTCGCCATCCCCTTCACCTTCCCCACCACCAACCCCCCCACCAGAGATTATCCGGGCACCCCCGATTCATCGAGAAATCATCACTCATCACCGTCATATCGATCATGGTATGTTTTCATTTTAAATCCGCTAATTCATCTGAAAAATTTACTAACGTAACAACCCAGGCTTTGAATTTGCTCCTGCCCCAAGCCCACCCCCACCTCCTCGTCGCGCCCGTACCCCACAACCACCAAAAACAGAAAAGACCGAGATTGACATTTATTCGTCTCGCAACAATACCGAGGTTGACATCACAAGAACAAAAACCCCAGCCCGCGAACGCGAACCCGCCAAACCCACTCCTCTGCGAAAAGATTATTACGATGATTCCATTATCTACGAACAAGAGCGTGATAAGTTACGTGTTCGGGATACCCGTATGGAAATCAGTAGAAGACGAAGTTTGAGTGCTCGACCAGACAAGGAGAGATTCCACCTCGACATTAAAGACGAGGAAGAGGCAGACTTCTACGCCCGTAAGGTGGAGGAGAGAGCCGTCATTGGGGAAGCCTTCAACGGTGCCACGAAAGATTGGACAATCGTCGACGTCCCCCCGGGAACTGAGAGGATTACCTTAGACGGCGTTGGAGGTGCCAGCCAAGAAATCACCTGGCAGAGGTACAACGGTGTCCGACGAAGCAAATTCAACCCTGAGCGTGAGCGCAAGAATGAGGAGGTAGAACGTGTCGAGAGGAAGATTGAAATCCGCGAGCGGGACGGTCCAGAGCGTACTACCGAACGTATCGAGATCCGTGAAAGGGATGCCTCCCCACGAGAGTCTACAACCAGTGTTGAGATCGACATTTCCAGGAAAGAGTCAAGACGTGGACACACACACGGACCAACCTATGAACGTGAGAGAGAGTACGAACGTGTTGAAGAAACCACCGATCGTCGTGTTGGCTTCCCACTCCCTCGAGGACCTCCAAAGAACAGAATGGGTGACTTGTGGACTGAGATCACCAAGGACTTGGTCGTGAAGGAAGCTGTTGAAGAACTTGGATATGATTACGAGGAAACGGAGTTCTTTTACTACATTCTTCAATATCTCCGCTACGTAAGTTCCACGAACACCCCTTATTTACACAGCATTACTAACAGCCTTCCAGCAAGATGTCGAGGAACTCGTTGCCCTCTCCGAAACCATCCGCCGTGAAAGACAAGACCGCCTTCGAGACATCGAGCGTGAGCGGATCAGGATCGAGAGACGTGAGAAGGAGCGCGACGACTGGGAGAGAGCCGAGCGAAGACGCGATAGAGAGTTCGATGATGAGAGGATCATCGAGAGAGAAATCATTTGGGATGATCACCGAAGACGTCCTAGCAGACGCCACTAATTTGCTCGACGAGCGTCCGTTGAGTTGCATTTTACGAAGGCTTTTTTAAAAAGCTCATGAGGGCAATGAAGATTATGACGAACAAACGAACGAACGAACAATGCAATGATGTCACGGCTGGCATAATGATTTCAAATGAACACACACCCTTTGCATACTTAACATAGCGTTGTATTTTCCTTGGATCTTTTATTTTTTTTTGGGTTATTTTTGTCTTTTTTGTGTGTTTTTTTCTTTCTGGTTACATTGGTCGGTCGGTCGGATCTTTCCACTTCTTCTTCTTTCATGTATGTATCCATCTACGACGGATAAAGGGATGAAATTTACGGAACCGATTATCAATCAATGTCTTTTTTTATCTCGAAATGACTTGGTCTGCTTCGGGATGCTGATGACTGATTGATTGATTGATTGATTGAACTGGGCTGATGATTGATGGATGAAGGATGAAGGGATGGTTAATGGATATATCATATGATCAATGGTTGATATGTCCTTAATTGTGGTTTCCTTTTCTTCTATTTTGTTTCTTCCGGTTGGCTGGTTGTTTTTGGTTTTGTTTGTTCTTGTTTTTTCGGGGAGGGGAAGGAGGGGGAGAGGAGGGTGGAGTGGGTGAGATGGGCTGGGGATGGCTGGGGATGAGAACTGAGGTGGGGTTAGATGGTGTGCATTATGTGGGTGGGTGGAATGCGGGATAGAGGATAGGATATGGTCAGATACGAGGGGAAATGGGAAAGGGAAGGGGATGGATAGGAAAGTAGTTCAAACTTGGAATGGGAGAAAGGGATGGGATGGGGATGGGGTGGGAAGGGATGGATGGGAGGCATGGGAAGCACTTAACGACATGATTATGAAATATGATACACTTTTTTTATATAGACAAAAACATTTCTTAAAAACACTGGGTTTCTTTGCTTGTGGGTTTGTGAGATTGGTTGTGAGATGGGGGATGTGTGTGTGAGTTTGGGATGTGTGTGTGAGTCTGGGATGTGTGTGTGAGTCTGGGATGTGTGTGTGAGTCTGGGATGTGTGTGTGAGTCTGGGATGTGTGAGTGAGGTTGGGGTGTCTGGTTTTATGTTGGCTTGTTTGATTTGGGTGGATGGTATATACAATAGTATCCTGTACTGCTGATCAATCTACTCTCTGTTAATCTTACTCACTTATAAACTTACGCACTCAGTTATATAGGCGCTTGTAACGATGGTTGGTGGGGAAGGGAGGGATGGGGGGGGGGTGAGTTAGAGGGTGTTGGATAAGATGGGAACGGGATCAGGAGGTTGTATATGGGACAGGAGGTTTTTGTATCGGATAGGGGTATATATGAGGTGCGATATAGATGGAGCTGTCCTGGGTAAGAGATAGGGTTTTGGAAGGGGAGAAGGGGGAGGGAAAGGTGGAGGTGCTCAGGTGGATTTAAAGCGAAGGGGCTGGATATGTCATGGCTGGGTAGGTTGGACAGTGTGGAGAGGAAGAGAGTAGAAGGCAGAGAGGATAGCAATTCGAATATAAAAATAGATATGGATATCCAGTTATATAGGTAGACTAAGGAGTGGAATCGAGGAGAGTATTGTCTTGGATATAGTAATAACTTAGTAAATTGAATAAGATATAATTATATCTATAAAGCGAGAATGAATAGAGCTAGCTGAAGGAAACAGAATATCTTACGTCCTAGAAGATAAGTAGTCGTGTATAAATCTAGTTGAGTGAGACTAAATAGAAACGGTGAGGCGAAGGTGAAGCAAGATATAGAATGAATGAGGATCAGGGTAATACTATGAAAGAGAAAGGAGGTTGAGGTTTCTCGGTAACAATAAGTAAGTAATGGACAAAGGACTTGGAAGGAGATTAGAAGGAAACGAAGAAGGATAATTTGAAGATGCGCGAGATATAATGTATGGTCTCACGAAATAGGTTGGGAAGATCAAAAGATAACTACGAAAGTGCTTCATGGATAGATTCGACAGTCTGCATAACTGGAACTGTTGAGATATTATGAAAGCTAATTCTAACTTAATCACTCTATATCATATTATTCCATCAAGCTGGCCTTGAGAAATAAAACTAGAAATCAATATCAAGCAATACATAACCACCAAAAAGAGATACGAACTCTCCGAGACCACAAACATCCTTCCCGGGGAAAATTCAATTATACCAACCCATAGCCTCCTCTCCATATACTTACAACTCTCCCCCGGGCATCTTTCCCTTCCGGTTGGATGGATACTCATTCAAATAGCAAATATCAAAAACAACGGGTCACTTATCGGAAAGTCTCCTTCCCTCCCAGCTGATCGTTCCAGAATCGTGATGGAATGAAATTCCCACCGCAATTCTCCTAGATGGAAGTATTCCAGTCGCGATATATGTTGACGATGAGCTTACATTCTGTCCGCTGATTTCTCGGCCCTGGACGGCGCCACTCCATATTAAATCTATGTGTTCGTTTCTTAGGTGAAAGACTTATTGTTAGGTGACCAAGAGGATGCTTTTTAGGGAGATAGGTAGGACAGGTGATCGTGGAGATGTGTGCTATGAGTAGAACTGAAAAATACATTCATTCCTTTAAGTTCATATACGCTACTGAGCAGTTCCCAGGCCGATCCCTTGATATCGAACACTCGTTCGTTTCGAAAGGTATTCAAGAATAGAATCTGCAGTTAGAAAGAAACTGGTAGTTTGCCGTCACAACTGTTGCACTGCTTTAGCTGATCACGTCTGATTCATTCCCGAGCTTCTTCTTCGATACGCCTGCTGAGTATTCAACGACACTGCCAGAAACCCAGTGCTTAGAACATCAACTCCAAGATCAACGTACCTAGTCAAGAGATATGCAAACTACAACTGCTAACCCGAGCTGTCTCGAACTATCGAAGACAGACAGACCGAAAGATATATGTATGTATATCACGTGCCCACGAGCATCTGACTTTCACACGTTATGAGTATCTCGTTGTAGCAAGGTTGCTGGCCTGAATCTACTCGACCAATCCGCTTACGCATACACTTTCCGCATACGTGCACCCAGCAGCGTCAGCTTGCAGCGCCGACTCTCGACCCGAAAGGAAAAGATACGCTTGAACCTTTTCCCGTGTGCTCGGCTTTCCCGATACGAAGTCTAAAGATGAAACTCTGGGTGCGAGAGCTTTACATACAGTAGCAAAGCAAAGATGTGGATGGAGATTCGCTCCTCGAAGGACAGATAACTTAGCAGTTACGTAAATTTTGCGATATAGTTATCTTCTCCACATTTTGGCGGGAAGTGGAGTGGGAGGAGCAGGGCAGGGTTCGGGCGCGCGCATCCATTTTTAGACGACGGATGAAGAGGAGAACAACGAGAAGAGAGAAAGGAAAGGGAAGGGAAGGGAAGGGAGTGTTGAGGATATATTGTATAGTAGGTGAAAGGGATGGGCACGGGTATTACAAAATTGCAGAATTAAAGAAGATTTGTAGGCAGTATGATCAACATAACAAGGCCTGCTAATTGGCTGATGTGAGATAGATGATAAGCATTTGGTGTATCTGTGATCTCCTCCTGTCCCTCCGTCGCACCAATGATGCTGCTCGTTTTGCAGTGAATTGGTAGGGAAAATGAAATATCACACAAAGATAGGCAACAATTGAGAACATAACCATGAAAACCCGAACCGCCACATAACAGACTGAGGTATCGCAGCTTTTGCATCAGGAAGATTGATAACGTCTAGGACTAGGATCTTCTACAGCAAGAAGCGTGCTAGTCCACCCCCTGCGTCTCCAGGCTATAACTTCCTTATCGAGCATTAGACCCAGATAGCAGGTATACAACCCCTCCCTCTGTATCGTCGTGTGCGGCCCTACTGAAATGAAAACCGGGCATTGCAGCCGTCAATTAATAGATAAACAACTTCGCACCGGAACTTATCTACGTATACTTAAACATGCCGTCTCCCCTCAATCGACATCTCCATCCGTTGTGATCATCGAATTATCCACTCATTATGGCGTCCTTAAAGGCTTCGAGAAGTAATGCCTCTGCCGGCCATAATCTGCCCCGTCCGTCGGTGACGTCTGTGTTGCCAAGAGGGGATGTTCCGAATTACGAAGGCTTGACTGCAGACGAGGCGGCGTTGACAGCTTTGGGTTATAAACAAGAATTTAAGAGAGAGTTTTCGTTATGGACGACCTTTTGCGTTTCCTTCGCCGTCCTTGGTTTATTGCCAAGTTTCGCCAGCACCCTGTACTATGGTATGGGATATGGCGGTACAGGGGCTATGACTTGGGGTTGGTTGATTAGTTGGTTCTTCATCCAATGTGTCGCTATGGGAATGGCAGAGTTGTGTTCGAGTATGCCAACAAGGTGAGCATCAATTGAGAAATCGAATATTCAAAAGCTGATGGTCGTCCAGTGGTGGTTTGTATTATGCTGCAGCAGTCTTGGCTCCTCCAGGTTGGGGTCCATTTGCAGCTTGGATAACAGGATGGTCGAATTGGATGGTCCAGGTAACAGGAGCACCTTCTGTCGACTATGCCCTAGCCGCGATGATTCTTGCTGCCGCCTCGATAACGCATCCAGAGTATGAACCAACAAACTATCAAACATTCCTGTTGACTGTCTTTATCATGATCATTCATGGGATGATTTCGAGTATGCCGACTTTGTGGATTGCGCGATTCAACTCATTCGGCTCAACATTAAACATGATCGCGTTGGTGGTGGTGATCATCATGATTCCCGCCTCCGTTACAGGAACCGAGACGACTCCTAAGTTCCTCCCCTCTAAACAAGTGTGGTCTATTCAGAACGGCACAGACTGGCCCGACGGAATCGCGGTACTTATGTCGTTCATTGCCATCATCTGGACCATGTCTGGGTACGATGCTCCGTTCCATCTCTCGGAAGAGTGTAGTAATGCCAACGTTGCATCTCCTCGTGCTATCGTCATGACGAGTGGTATCGGTGGATTGATGGGCTGGGCGTTGCAACTGGTTGTCGCATACACCGTTATCGATATTGAGGAGGTGCTTGATTCTCCCCTTGGGCAGCCATGGGCCTCGTACCTCGTCCAAGTGATGCCACAGAAGATTGCCCTCGCAGTTCTTGCCATAACGATTATGTGTGGCTTCTTCATGGGGCAAGGTTGTATGGTCGCAGCATCTCGGGTGACGTTTGCATATGCTCGAGATGACTGTTTCCCCTTTTCTTGGTGGATGAAACGAGTCAATAAGTATACATATACCCCAGTAAATGCCGTGTGGTTCAACACGACCGTGGGAATCCTTCTCCTCTTGCTCATATTTGGAGGCTCGGTGGCAATTGGAGCCATATTTTCCGTGGGAGCCATTGCCGCATACGTTGCTTTCACCATTCCAATCTTCATTCGAGTATTTTTCGTGGGAGACAGGTTCCGCCGTGGTCCATGGCATCTTGGCAAATTCAGCAAGCCAATTGGCACTTGTGCTTGCTCCTTTATCCTTGTGATGATGCCAATTCTCTGTTTGCCAGCATACAGGGGCGATAACCTTACAGCTTCGTTGATGAATTGGACAGTAGTTGTGTATGGCGTGCCGTAAGTATATCCACATCATCACAGACGTCGTCGGCGGCTAACAATTGAATCTAGAATGCTCATTGTGATTATCTGGTGGTTTGTGTCAGCACACAAGTGGTTCAAAGGACCTGTGATCAATGTGGAAGTACGTACATCCCATACTACTATACCGACGACAAAGACTAACACATATATTTCCAGCATCATATGATTGGTAGGGAAGATGAGATTGTTGAAGGTGTTGAGGCAAGCAGCTTGGATGAAGGAAGAAATACGCCAACGAAGATGGAGAAGAAAGTTGATTCCAAAGGTGGTCGTGCTCCTGTGTCTGTGATAGGAGGACAGTAAAAGCTTGTCTATATGTGTTACTTTCAATTAAACGTTCTTTCCAGTTGGCCATACCTTCAAAGGAATCAGATGTTCTTTTCTTGAAGCAATTGCAGGAAAACCATGGTGACAAAGACTCCCATGCCTAAGACCATACAAGAGACTGGTTCCATGTTGACGAGGGTATTCTCAAAAAGTGCTGTTGGATGATTGCAGTGTGTGCAGAAAATGCTGAGTGCTTACCGATTCCAAAGGGAATCATGAAGCAAGCAGGAAGATATACTCTTTCCATTCCCCCTACAGTTTGGCTATGCTAACCAAGTTGCCTGCAGGTGAGTACTGAGGGATTTTTGCTACTACATGAATCCTGCTTTAAAAAATCCCTCATCCAAACGTCCCCGCCCCAGATTGCTGCAGGATCAGCCCGGCGACAGAGACATTTATGCACCTTACCAACATGTTTTCAGACAACTAAATGAGAGATAAACAGGACTTCTGTCGACTTGTATCCGAAGATCAACCAAACTAGGTTGCAAATGGGTTGGAAACGGTAGGATATGATGCAGAGGATAGGAAATACGAGGAAAGACGAAAATGAAGATAATGCGGAGCGACGTGACCAAGCTACACAATGTATGTGACAGACGTCACGACGAGATGTTTAAGATAGTCTTGAAACACTTCACCAAAGCCAATCACTTGATAATGATATGAATGTCCACCATGGCCAAATTCTTGGAAAGTGTAACCTTTCAGAAGAAAATGCCTCGCGTAGTACAAGACAGAGCGAGTAACCTACAGCCTGACAGCCTTAGGCCAAAAATGGTTCTCTAGGCGCCCTGTTGATTGAGGACCCTGGAAATAATTCAGCATACTTCGATCATTGCGAAATTGTTTCAATAAAGTCATGATTGAAGAAACTTCCACTCATTCATCTATGTAATAAGAGCCGCATGTGCAAATGCCATCAAAAATTCTTCGACACCCTGCGGGCGGGGACGCATCCCTTCTATCTCCATCTAACTACGACGACGATGCTTCGTCCGTACATTCCAGTCGAAGTGAAGACGATAGCGATAGCGAAGACGATGAGGTTCTGAACAGAGCGCGAACATCAGCAGACATTAGGAGGTATGATCAAAGTGTGTTGTCAGATGAGGAAGAACGAGATAAACTGTTGGAGGACAATAGGCGCAGCGCACAAGGTGGAAATGGGACTGCGGGGGGTCTAGAGGGATTACGGTCCGGCATCAAAGGCCTGTGGAGCAAGAGTCATCAGCGATTGCCTGGCATTGAGGACAGTGATTCTGCGCATCAAGAAGATGTAATGGATACCGGAGAAAAAGGACGGCAGCGGAGGATAAGAAGACAGAGGCGGAAAGAGAAGCTAATGGAGGACGCAAGTCATGGGGAGGATGGCGAATTGATGTATGAAATGGAACAGGGCAGAATTAAAGAAGGTAGCGCAACCGGCTCTAGCAGCGACACCGACGAGAGTGATGATCTCGACCGCCGTGGCTTGTTGAACGTACACGATGAGAACAAGCAGCGGAGGAAGAGACGTTGGGCTTGGTGTGCTATTTACTTGTTGATTGTCCTAGGCTTCATGGCACTTTTGCTCGTGGCATGGAAGCTGTCGCAAAAGGCTCGTCTCACGAAAGAAAACCAAAAATTCCTAAGCAATGGAACAGCCTTGTTTGCTCCCACGACGATTCTAATCAGTCTTGATGGTTTCCGAGCCGACTTCTTGAATCGTGGTCTGACTCCTCGACTGAATGCTTTTGTCAAGGAGGGTATATCGCCCGTGTATATGATGCCGAGTTTCCCATCGGTCACTTTCCCAAACCACTACACCTTGGTTACAGGACTCTATCCGGAATCTCATGGGATTGTGGGAAACACGTTCTGGGATGTCGAACTGCTGGAGGAATTCTATTATACCCACCCCTCGGCAATGCATAAGAAATGGTGGGGTGGTGAGCCCTTGTGGGTCACCGCGGAAAATCAAGGGATCAGAACTGCGATACACATGTGGCCTGGAAGCGAAGCACACATTATGGATGTTGAACCTGCGTATCTGGACAAGTACAATGGGAAAGAGCCGCTTTCAAACAAGGTTAACAGAGTTCTCGAGCTTTTGGACAAACCTGGCCAGGAAGATGATAAAGCAGCAGTGGAGGACATGAGACCCCAACTTATTGCCGCCTACGTACCAAATGTGGATGCTGATGGTCACCTTTATGGACCGAACAGCACTGAAATTCGAGTCACCATTTCCGACGTTGATACTATGCTCGACAATCTATTTAAAGGGCTAGAAGCTAGGAACTTGACCAACATTGTCAATGTGGTGGTGGTATCGGATCACGGAATGGCTACCACAGACACCGCTCGTCTTATTCAGTTAGAAGACTTGATTGATACGAGCTTGATTGAACACACAGATGGCTGGCCTCTGTTTGGACTTCGGCCTAAAAACCCTGCGGATCTGCAGACTTTGTATGATGGCTTGGCCGCAAAGGCAGCGACCAATCCGAATATTGAGGTCTATCTGCGTGATGTGAATATGCCTGAGAGGTATCATTTCTCTACAAACGAGCGCATTGCTCCTCTATGGATTGTACCAAAGACTGGCTGGGCAATCGTCAAGAAGGACGAATTAGATGTGGTTGATGCGAAGGCGAAAGGGATTGCATACCATCCTCGCGGGTTGCACGGTTATGATCACGAACATCCACTCATGAGAGCCATTTTCATTGCTAGAGGACCGGCCTTTCCACACGAGCCTAATAGTCGTGTTGAACCATTCCGTAAGCCAGTACTACCCTTTTCTATAAACATTCGACTAACCTAAACTAGAAAACATCGAAGTCTACAACATCATCTGTGACTCTCTCGCCCTTACCCCGAAACCCAACAATGGCACATTACGTCTTCCGCTTAAGCCCGTTGGTGTTCACTCGGACGAAACCTCTCCTCATGAACCTGCCGATCCCGAGCCTACACCCTCGTTGTCGGATGCGGCACCGGATGCGATCCTCTCCATATCACCGATCGAAGCCAGTTCCGCGGCGGATCCTAACGTGGTGCCGCCACATATGGTAGGCGTTGATACACCAGATAATCCTGCAGAGGATGACACGAATGTGGATCGACCGGTAGTTGAGGATGAGAGTGGAATGACGGAAGAAGAGAAGAACTGGTGGGAGTGGTTCAAAGGGGAACTGGACGACCTCAAGGGCTGGATTGGAGGGTTTGTTCAAAGCGGTGGGAAGAACGAAACCCAAGCGGGCAGATAGTTTTTGTAAGATCACGCGGCATATGAATGATTCAAGGAATGGATGAATCAGGACAAGGAGTTTATTTTTATATCCATGAGGGTTATTGTTACGGTCTGGGTTTGTTATAGGCTTCTAGCTAAGCGATTAATGATACACACATAGATTTTTCGGACTGGAGCTCCGTTCTCATTAACATACATGACACTAATCGATGAGCAAATGGTTGCGTGCTTGTGATGGCTGTGCTTCCTTGATACCAGAGTGTTATGCAAGTCCAAAAGCATCAAGCTTTGTCTTCCCCCCTCTCCTCTCAACTTAAGAGAACGGATCCAACCACCATGTGCCCAGTGCAGTTACGGACACTCATAAATCAGCACTCACTCATATCACATCCAGTTTCCATACATTCCTTCTCTTACCCACACCACACATTCTTCCTCCCAAGTGGGTCCTCTTAAAGGGCCTCCACCAGATAGTGGATCCCTCCCAAACATCTTCTCTTCTATCAATCTCTTCCATTAACTATCTCTAATATAAATCCAAATAACACCCCTCGACCCACAAATCAGCTCAACATATAGCCTCTTTAGCTCAGTTGGTAGAGTGAGTTCACCCATCTTCATCATCCAACCGCATCAAATACTAATCATTCAACAGGCGCGACACTAGTAACTTCATACTAAGAAATGTCGAGGTCAACGGTTCGACTCCGTTAGGAGGCATTTCATGAGATATGATTTTTGCCCTTTTTGCATTTCATGAGGATTGCTATGATATAGTGAGGTGAGAAGTTTTGCGTGGTGGACATGTTGTGGGAGATACTATTTGGCTTCTTTTTTGGTGTGGGGTTGACAAACCCTCGGATATGAGTGGTGCGGCGCGCTACGGATTTAGGCGGAGTGTGCCCCTGAGAACAGATCTCTTCTCTTCACTGCAGTAGACGGATATTTGAAGGAGGTTGTTAAAAGAATAAAAGGTGGATATATTCTCATTTTCGAATTACAGGTGGACTTGGGTAAGTTCGTTGGGTTTCTCTTGAGACAGACTGGTAGGCTTCTTTTCCAGCTCGAGAAGAACTCTGCATTCTCCGGATCAGGGTGCTGCCGCGGTTCTCCGATGGTAATATGGACGAGATAGCGGTTCTAACAGAAGTCGATCGACCATGGGAACTCCTTGAGAAGCCAGGAGCTCTTTTTACACAGACGTTTTGGATCTTCGTTGGGTCTACGAGATTCGTCATATATCACATCCGCAGAACGCATGTTCACTGTTCCCATTCCTATCATATTATGCACGTAGCTACAGGCTAAGTAGTGCTGGCTTCGGGGTTGGTTCTGCGAGGACCACACAATATATTGACCTCGGACATCTTCCCGGGACTGCTTTTTCCAGAGGAAGCCTTGCACATGTCATCCTGTGGGCTGTTCATTCTGTCAAGTTCGGGCATGTTCAAAGGCCATCTGGTGACACTGGTTGGCACTTTGAGAATATTTGCTGCATTTCTTGGTCTGCATCTTCTATTCGTTGAGAAAAGTCAACCTACACTAAAGTCCAGTACGTGGATTATGAAGGTTAGTGTAGACGAAGGGGAAAGTACGCCTTATGTTGACCGTTAAGATTTTATTCTGTGTTTGCTATGGTGCAAATCAAGACCTGGACATGTTGTTAGGTTTAATCTAGAACAACAGAAGTTTCAGTCTTTCAATACCAGTGAATTATATTCCGACCGACGTATAGGATTCCCACATTACCATACTAGCAGCGGCTCCTTCCTCTTTCGTGCGGCAGGAGTTTATATCCATTTTATCATCTTTAAATCAACGACACCCAATCGAAACTTTTACGAACAAGTCCAGCGCAATTGAGTGTTTCCGCACCAGCAAGACCAAGCCTGAACCCTCAACCATCAGAGGTCCCCATACTCCAACGATTTACTATTTCCACTTTCATCTACGATTTCTCGCCGTCGCTATCACATTCAAAATGCCCCCCGCAACCAAGCCAGTCACCGCAGCTACCATCTCACAAGCAATAGCAGAGGTAAGAAATACCCTATGGGAGCAAGTTTCCCGAGCTAAACGTATCAAAGAACAAAAAATTCTTGAAAAAGATAGACGCCGACCAAGGAAAAGAAATCCGCAAAGCGACACTCAAACGGCTGAAGAGCCTCAAACCTGGCGTCGATGATGCAGAGATCACAGAAGTGCTAGAAGCTATGCAAAACGAGAGCGTATCGGTGCGACGTGCAAAAACATTTTGCGAAGAAGTGTTAACTGTGATAGAGAAAATGGGCTACAGGATCGACAAGGGCATCGACAGTCCTAATTTTCGCGGCCTGAAGACAAACTCTAGGAAATTTTTCACAAGACTGGATAGCATCAGTGCTGCTAAGAGCAAAAAGGAGAAGGTTGATGAGGCGGCTTTTCGAAACTTTATAGGTACGGTGGAGGAGAAAGATTTTAGGGTCGAAGTTTACAGTCATCGGTCGGGAGCAACGTGGATGACGCCGGTCATTTATACTTCTAATAAGAATGTGTGTATTCCTGCTAGGACTCGTGAGGAATCTGAGGACTCTGAGGAGTAGAGAGGAACCGACTTGGACCAGCAGCGCCGGCAAAGGGGAGAGTTCATCAAGGATCTACTTTGAAATGGGAATTCATCTAAGATCTTTACATCTCCTGCTGACAAGTTGTGGAATTCCTTCGAGAGGTGCGGTGGATTTCAGAGAGACAGAATAGCATGAGAGCCTAGACTTAACAGTTAGGTTGCGGATATCATTGATTGCACACAAGCATGGCTGCAGTAGCTCATGGACTACACTTCGGACAATTTCAACTCGCAATGGGCTGGGCACGGGAAGGTGAAAGGGAATTTACAACGGGTAATTTGATTTTCAATGGAAGTAGAACAGGAGAATGGCTTTAGTTGATATGTTTCGAGGGGAGCTACATGCTACATGCTACATCAAGAGCTACGTTTCTGCTTCACATATGGAAGAACTGCCGCTCCTGTCATTAAAAATAACACCTTTACAATATATTTGGCGAGCAAAATTGTGGCCAGAGCCAAAATACACAATTGCCGTAATGCCACACGATGACAATCTCACTGCTAATTTTGTACCAAGACATATTCGTCCGTACAAAGATCACCAATGACCAGATATGTATGTATGCATACGATGTGGTTGGGTGTTCTATACTGAATTAAGGATTTCAACACTCTGATCTGATGTGATATGCTGACGTATTATCTTCTGGATGTCATATACACCAAGAGTATCATTCTAATAAAGGCCTCGACTGGACAGCCCTTGACTAAGAGAACACCTATGCAAGCGTCAAACGACGGTCCTCCATGTGACTCAGATGAGCGTGTAATTATAAGGATAGAATGTCTCACACCATTCACGTTCCTCGAATTCCCGGCTGCAAGATTTCGTGCCTGCCGCCGTGCGATCGATAATCTCCCACTTGGTGGACTTAACACACCCAATCACACATACGTCTCTATCAACGACAGTCCACAGACATCGATGCTTCAAGACTCCGAAACATATCGTTTATTCCCCAATGATATAAGTACACCCTTCCGGCCCCATCCACACCTCGTGAACGCGCCCAGCATCAACATCGATCCGATCCCCAACCCCATATGTAATTTTCTGCGCGTCTTTCTCCTTCGGGTAGGTAATAGTCAACTGGCCGTCGGTGATAAGATGCGTTGTTAACCCTCGGTGAGAATGAGGACTGTAGTGGGCATTTCTGCGGCGAGTGAGGCGCGGTCAGCATCAGCCTTGTTCGGGTTGTGGGGTTGAGGCTGTGTATGGTGGTCTGAAGTCTCACTTACGGCCCATCCGTCCATGTGAAGACAGTTGAGAAGCCCCACGAGCGGACCTTTTCCTCTAATTGGGCTTGAGTCTCTTCTGGCATTTTTAGATGTCTCTCCCCGAGTATGTGACTGTTTGACGCGATGACATGTATCGTGAAATGATGGATGATAGATGGATAGGATAGTCCTTGAACTGGGAAAAGAGGGTCCAGCGTCTAACGGATGGCCCGAAAGTCTATAGGCATGAATTAGAGAACTCTTGGCTGCGAAAGTACAGGCTCGAGAGGCTCTAGCTATGCAGCTTTTACCGGGGATATCGCTGGGGGGAGCTGCCAAACGCTGCCAAACGCTGCTAAACAACCCCCCAAACCAATGGTACGGGCCGTTGGAAGAACTACTGTACGAAAGTACCCAAGTACTCCATTTTTCCTATTCCTGTTGCTTGCTACTGTAAGGTTATGTGCGAGTATGAGCGGACCGACGATGGCTCGAATTGATACAACATCCGCGCCGCAATCAGTGAACATCCACCACTCTTCTCCAATGGAAACCACATAGATACAGCGATTCATCGCATTTGTTACACGTTCCTACCCCAAGATGATTCAAGCACTCTCCACCACTTTTCCAATTGGTGTCTTAATGTTTATACATAGAAGTATCCACTAGCAATGTCAGCACTTCCCAGGAACGCCAGCAGCTGAAAGAGCCTCGTCTTGGCCCCCTTAAAAAGATTACAATCTCTCCCTCGACCACAATCCAAGCCCATTCCGCATCATCTGGAGCACTTGGAGATGTCATTCAGCGGATACTAATGTCGACAACGCAGAAGCCGGCCAGATGGTTTCCTTCATCAAGAAGAAGTTTAGGAGGTAAGCTTGAATTTGATTTTCCTTGCTCTCGCTCTCTGCACCCAACCCCACCCACCCAGGACAAGGCTGCTATTACGTTGAAACACGTACTTTACAAAAAGTCTACAAAATGGAGTCGCTATCCTTGGTCGCAGGTCCGATGTTTTGCAGCAAATTGTGGTTCCAGCTTGCTCATCAGTTGCTAAATCTAATTCTATTCTCTGCAGGATATCTACCATGCCTCTCCTCACACCCTCCGGAAAGTCGTTCTCGCTGCACAAACTGATAGCCATGTCCACGATGCTCACACCTTCGCACGGAGTACATCTCCAACAACTGAACGCCGACACATCTGAAGCCCCTGCGCGCCCATTGTATCTTTCGCACACGATCCAAGAATATTTTAGACAGGTGTTTGATGAATTACGCGGGTCTGATTCGAGTTTGCGACGAGATCGCTTTCAGATATGGCTTGCGGATGTACAGGGACATCTAGTTCAGCTGGAGAAGGAGTCGTACAAGTTCGAACAATTTCTAGAGGCAATCTATTACAATTACGCATTAGAGATCGCAAAACCTATCCAGGCGCAAGACCTGTCGAAACCTATCACCAATTATTTCATTAGCAGCAGTCATAACACATATTTGATGGGGAATCAGCTGTCGTCCAAGAGTTCTACGGAGGCATACAAAACAGTGAGTATCCTACCATGCTACAGCTTTCTCGTGCTAATAATCGATAGGCGCTTCTTCAAAACTGCAGATGTATCGAAATCGACGTACACAATGGAGAACTGCCTGAGAAGACCGACACTATATCGTCGAACAAAGGCGATCACAAACGACATGCTTCGAGCAGTACTTTGTCCAGCAGAGCTGCGGCAGCGATAGCGTCGGCCGAAGAGAAGCTCGGAAGCGCCAAACAGAAGATTGTCGCGAAGACTTTGGGGAAAGAACTCAAGGTTGCAAAGGACGGCGAGGAGAGTAGGAGACCGGCTTCGATACGATCGGCAATGGTAGGGGAGCCATTAGTTTTGCATGGCTGGACTTTGACTGCGCCGGTTGGATTCAGAGCTGTCTGTAAAACCGTTCGAGAGCATGCGTTTACCACCAGCCCGCTTCCGATAATAGTCAGTCTGGAGGTTCACGCCGACCATGAACAACAGGAATTGATGGTCGACATCATGAAAGAGGAGTGGGAGGGTTTACTGCTCGATAAACCATTTTCAACGTGCAACCCGGAAGAAATGGTGCCCACTCTGGGAGAGCTCCTCAACAAGATCTTGATCAAAGTGAAGAAGGCCCCAGAGCTCACACAGGTTTCGGAGGAGGTGGAGGGAGCAGCCAACGGTACGACGGGAGCAGGGTTATCTCCTTCCAATTCGGATGTTTTCGAGAAGAAGGCAACCACCAGTACATTATCACCCTCGCCCTCACGGAGAGATGCAGATTCAAGCCAGTCTGGCTCCGAAGACGATCGCGGCAGCACCAAGAAAAAGGCAAAGATCTGCGAAAACCTTAGCAAGTTGGGCATCTATACGCACAGCGAGCACTTTGTAGCATTCGAGACAAGATCTGCAACGAAGCCGTCACACATCTTTTCCGTCGGTGAGAAGGAGATCCTCGAACTACACGAGACCAAACGAGGCGAGATGTTCACCCACAACCGCCACTTCTTCATGAGAGCCTTCCCGGCCGGCTCCCGCTTCGACTCCTCCAATCTCGATCCGTCCGTCTTCTGGCGCAAGGGGGTCCAGATGGTGGCTCTCAACTGGCAGACGCTAGACGAAGGCATGATGCTCAACGACGGCATGTTTGCCGGGTCCCAAGGCTGGGTGCTAAAGCCCCCGGGCTACCGCAGCGAAGACGTAGCCGACGCAGCCGCTGCAGCAATCATGTCGCCCGTGTCAGCAGCGTCGGACGAGCCCCTGCTGTGCGCGGCCGCGATCCCGTACAAAACGCTCGATCTCAAGGTCTCCATCTTCGCGGGCCAGCACATCCCCATCCCGGAAGATGAGACGGAGAAGGGCTTTCACCCCTACGTCAAATGCGAGCTGCATGTCGAAAGTCAGGAGGAGCTCGACGGCGAGCCAATCGCGAATGGGGGCAAGGCGAAAGAGGGCGAGCACAAGCTCAAGACGGCTTGGAAATCAGGCTCGCATCCGGACTACGAGGGGGAAGTGCTCAATTTCGTGGGCATCAGGAACGTGGTGGAGGAACTGAGCTTTGTCAGGTTAGTCATCTCTTTCTGACTGTTACACTACTTTCGTCTCTTTTTCAGTCTTTTCCAGCCCTCTTATTTTCTTGTTTTCTTCCTCTCTTGGCACACTTCTATTTTTACCTGTCGTCATTGCCCAAGAATAAACGGGCAAATTAGCACAAAAGTCAAAAAACGAGATGTTACACAAACGATGACAAGGGAGCTATCTAGACCCGGTCTAGTGCCAGGGGTCTATGTCTAGACTTGCAGACCTCAACGGCAAAGTTGCCCATTCTCAACTGCCACAAATAAAACCTACATGCAGCTTCTGCTCGACGCCGTGCGAAGTATCACACACCGCTCATCCCACCCATGTTTACTCATCATCCCATATCTCCTGCAATATAATCCCCCTTCTTGGCTGTACACACGTTTAGTTCACCCGACGGGCTGGTAACCCAGCCAAAATTTGGGGGTAAAGAAGCAAAGAAAAAAAACAAGGCAGAAAAGGAAAATGCCACAATCACGAGATCCACCAAGCTGCTAGTGCAACGGGCGGGCCCGCAGCCAGCCGCTGGCTTGGCTCCAGTTATGGCCGTCCATTTCCTCAATCTATAGCACATGCAGATATTCGCTATGCATGGCTGCAAATGCTTGGCTTGCCGCGAAAATTGGGGTTTCCCTGTGCGTACACTAGCGAGAGAAAACGGTTCTTTTTCCTGTGCTTGTGGTTTGCCCCGCGTAAGACTTTCCGATCAAGCCATTTCGGGCCCGATGTAACCGGCTGGCGAACGGCTGTGGACGGCTTCGTCGCCGTTTGGTTAATCTCAAGTTACACATGGCTCTATCTCGTGCAACCGCATGAGTAGTTCGGGTAATTTCCAGTTGGCTGTCGCGTTGCTTTCATTATCTCTGCTCGCTCTTTAGCCTACCCCTCTTTCGACATAAACTTTCTTACGTCTTTCGTGTTTCCTTAGTATATGTGCACCTTAAATTTTTGCCCAAAGCTTCCTTTGTGTTTTGGCTTCGCGCCCGGTTCCCCGTCTTGTCAATCTAGACCACAAACTAACATGTGATTGCTGCCTTTTTAGATTCAAGGTCGAAGACTCAAACTATTCGGGCGACGACCTCGCGGCTTGGGCCTGCATTCGACTCGATCGACTGCAACAAGGGTATCGCCTCATCCCATTGAAAGACGTCAAGGGTAATGCGACCGAAGGACTGCTACTGGTGAAGATTGAGAAGATTTTGCGATGAGATGATGTAATGTAATGTAAACAAAGAATGGATGGGGCAGAGTTGGGTCGCATTTTGCTTGCTGTATGAGTATCATGTATAGTCCATTGTAGGACCCGAGGACCGGGCCGTGTATTTTTGTTTTCGGCGCCAGCATTTTTTCGTCGATTTTCTTTCCTGACATTGTTTTCTTTGTTTGGTCGAGGGAAGGAATTTGCCATACCCGGTGGCGACGGGGAGATGGCTGGCTGAGACCTGGAAAAGAAGGTTTGAAGAAACGGATACCCTATTTGGTTGTGATTGGATGGAATTGAATGGGGCGCGCATGGCGTTGTCGAATTGCTATTGCAGATAAGTTGGGGACCTGGACGGATATAGCTTTAAGGTAGTCTTGGGTAGCTTCGGATGTAGGTCCGAAGAGGGATACATACGCAGAGCGCGGGCTAGAATCCGGGTGAGCGAATCACATACTTAGAAACCTACGACGATCCATTTTCTACCCTGAGAAAACTTGGCAATGGATACATGCATATTGACACATAATGTTCTGCTGACGAAGTACATGAAGGTACCATGAAATTATCTGCAGCAGTGACCGAAAAACAAAGATCAGATAGCAGAAAGGGCATTGCTGACTTGCAGATGGCCCATTCTACTGAAGGAGCCGTTTCGCTGTGGAAGCCGCAATTGCGAGCCGGAGCTATTATCTTACCGCATACATGAAAAGCAAGAAACTCTTCTGCATAGAGATTTTAACCTCAAAGAAGCTTTAAAACGTATCCGCTGCGACTTTGAGGTTGCTGTACTCGCTGAAGGCACAGTGCCAGAAAGCTACCTGCCTTATTGATCACAAAGTCTCGTGATCTTCACTACTCCTAGTCAATTGCCGGTTCCCCACCTTCAAATGAAGTGGTACGAATAGAAAGTTAGTGACACAACATCTTGCACTGACAAGGTTACATCACAGAAAGGTAGGCCATTCCTACTTTGTCATTTGTGAGAATAGCTGCGTTGTCTGAAGGGGCACCCGTCATTCGACTGGGCCGGGAGATGATCGAGACGTAATATGACATGACAGTCCCGATCATTTCACTCTGAATAACTGGAATGAGAAAAATACCGCCAGTGTGGCTACGAGTTAGTGACTCAAGTGTAGCTACCCGCGCGATATATTAAGTAGCGGGAACGAACGTTTCGAATCAAGGACAACAGGCAGGGTCGCGAATATTAAAACGATTCGTTATCGTACGGAGATATCTCCATGCGCAGTACGTCAAAGAAGTTTGAATGCATAGAAGTCACAATGCTGTGGAACGGAACCCTCGGGAATTTTTGTTGGAGGGCTTTCAGGTGGCTTGACCCTATTGCTGAAGAAAGATTGGTGCATGAAAGGCGGAGAATATCGATGCATACCCAGAACACGGTGGTGTAGCTACCGGAATGTCTGATTTAACTCACTTGAGGATCAGTTATTAATATGATGTGTTGTTCATGAAGAGAGAGCTGCCGAAGAAGAATTGATACCAGTAAATAGTGCCTGCTGAGGGTTGATCCGCGAAAGACTTTTCGATCTGTCAGATGTCGTGCAAATACATATGGTAAGGGCAAAAAGGGCAAAAATACGGTAGAAACGATGTAACACGGTTCCAAAGATAGCAAAACTTCTTCATGTCTTGAAACAGTGGGGATGCATGCGAAAAACCGGGTGCATGCCGGATGACACCATTCCGGCCGGTTTGCGTAACGTCTTACCTAGATCTCGATATTACACAACTGCACCTCATGCAGACCTTCCTCCAGCCCCTGGACTGTACAAAGTAATTGCAGAGTGGTTTTGCCCCCTGTCAAAGAATCCGCTCAATGGTAAGACTTAACGGAAGACTTGCCACTTGAGCCTTGGACACTCATCTGTTCTACGCATATCCAGTTCTGAATTTGTAGCTTTATCCGTGAATTGCAGATAGGCCGCGGAAAAAGTGCAAAAGTAGGCTAATTCGTTTAAAATGTCCAATTTGAACTGGTCAGTATGTTTCGAAAAAACATATTTCTCGCTAGACCAACGCATGCCAACTAAGCTTTAACTTTAAACACTGCTTGTAGTATGCTTCAACGACACTTGAAATTATGGTCTGATTGTCTGTTTCCAAGTAGAAGGTTCACTACTGAGCCACAAAAACTTCAGAACTTGTGTAGCCACATATGTGTGTCAAAACCTAGTTCACAATTGCCGCCGTAGGAGCTCGAATTGATAAGTGACGCAACCCGAACTAACGGGTTATGACCAGTCAGAAACTAAGAGCACATTCGGCACAATTGATAGCTCGTGAAGACTCCACGTTTTCATTCCTCCCACATGGAGACCCGAAAACCTTCCGGCCCCAACGAACCCAGAACCCACCTCTCGAGCGGGACTGTACTTGCAAGGCGCTATAATTCTAAGTAATGTTGCCAGATTCTTATATCGTACCAATTTATATGCCTTTGTACCATAAACTTGCATGATTGACGTGTCTTTATCCAGTGAAACTAAAACCTGATCGAGACTTGACGTTCAGAGCAGTTCGAAAGTAGTGCAGCATGCAAGCTGCGGGGAATTTGACCGCTAAAGAAATGAGGTCTTGCGAGCTTCCTCGAACCATGGAAGACTGATTGGTACATGAGAGATCAGTGGGTCCTGCGAACGCTCCAACGCATAGTTAGCATCAATCTTTCAAGACTAAGGGTCATGAGTGAATTCTCTCGCATAAATCCGGATGCGCTCTTCGTTGGATTGGTTTACACCCCCAACAAAGAGATCATTCGAAATCTAGTGGCTCGTGGGGATTGCTGATTTGTGGTCCGTCACCTCCACCCTATCATACCGTGACTGCTCCTGGCCGATATGATGGCGTATGATTTGTAAACTTCCAGACAATTAAACCAGCAACCGGGGATTCGATCTGCTGATTCTTTAGGCTTCGCGGATATCTACCTTGGTTTCCGCCACTAGTAAAGAGCTGGTGCAGCGCAACTCCCTCTCGAATATCATCGCTCCGACCCAAGTGATGCTGAATGGGACTTATCTTCGAGAGCTGTATGTCGGTACCCGTGGCCTCGCATCACGATTGCTTGCACCAATCTATTTTCCATTTCATTGTTGATGGGATTACGCGATATCCTTCTGCAAGTATCCAGAGTTTGTTTCTAGCCATCCAGATATGGGTAATACCATGCAGCGGGCCGCCATCGTAGAATAGGACCCCTCATTCTTTGGCATAAAGATCAAGTCGGAGACCAAGTCCGCGGTATCTGGTCGTCATCCAGAGGTATATAAATATCAGTATCCCACTCAACCTAAGATGAAGCTATTCAACTTAGATCAACTCACCACTCAGTCATACACCTTATCAGACACACGAGAAAACTCCCTCAAGAACAACCAAGCACTTCTCTCAGAAAAACTCAACAAAATGTCTTTCCCAGTTGCCCCAATCCCCATCTTCATCGAAGAAGACATGGATGTCTTTGGTTTCACAGAGCCAATCCACCTTGGCGATGCTTCTATGGGCATTAAACAAGCTCCTGTAGGGTTTCATGTCCCATAAAGATTTCTTCAACAGCTCACAAGAAACAGATGACAGGCGTGAGATGCCCCAACTGTGCCAGTAAAGGGCAGGAGGTCTGGGTAATCCCGGGAAGAGCTTGTGGCACTTGCGGCACTGGCTGCTAAATCATGAAGTACTTGCCCAACGTTTGAATTAATGGTAATGAAACTAACACCCCCTAAGACTGCAGCGCGATTGTTGGGCAATCGATGTAGTGGACGGATAGATCGCGTATGGGGTTTAGGTGAAAATTTGGTCGGCGTATGCAACAGCAGGGCTTCGAGGCAGGATGCTGGCTGTGTTTGATTGGGTTCTTTTTTCGTTTATGGAAGGTAGTCGAAGATAAGGGATAGGGAGTTGGCGAAAAAAGTTTTACCTGTCTTCGAATTAGTAAGAATTAAGATTTTTTGCGACTTGTTGTCCACTTACAAAGGCCCCATTGTTCACTGAACCGTACCCTATACTTTCGAATTAGAACCAATCCTACTGTAGTGCTGACCGGAAGGACCTCAGACTGCACAGCCTTTGGGCTCGGTGTAGGTAGACAGTAACAGCGATGTGAAAGCTGGCCTGATATAGTCCGCTTCTTTGAATAAGCAGACACTGTAGTAAGGAGATGTGCCGCCTGGTGGTTAGAAGGAATGGTAACAATGATGATGATGCATGAGACAGAAGCCGAGAGATGTTCATCGAGGGACAGCTGAACTTCTTATGGAGCTCCAGTTCGACAAGGAGAAGAAAGAGATCTGCGAGTAAAAGTATGAGAAAGCGCAAAATACCTGGGCTCTTCTAGATCAAGACCGAACGGTTAGCAGGTCATATACCTGTAACCATTGTCAGGGATTGGTTTGGCTAGGGAAGCGGTGCGGTTGCACGAATTGAATGCGCCGAACAGGATTTAGATATTGTGTTGTGATCTATCATGCGGTAGAAAAGCCATAATTGTCTCCTTCAAGAGATCAAGCCAATGATATCAATCGGCACTGCAACCGCGGGAAAGATCCCGGAAGGTCGTCACGGCTGGCAAAGCGGACATCCTGAAGTGAAGAAAGTGTAGCAGTCAAAGTGTAGAATAGAAGATGAATCCCGAAAGGACAAACTCATTCGGATTGATTCCTGCATGAAACTCAAGCGAGAGACAGGCACAAGCGAATTGGAATCTCAGAATGAGGTATTTAAGATTTCCATATGAGTGATGATGACGTTCTCGCATTTGGCTTAGAGGAAGGTCGAGCTGCGGAGATCGACAACGGTTGTGACGGTATGGATAATGCATATGGAGGAAAGGCCATCCAAGCAGTGACATCCCGGATTAAACTTATTCCGTGATTTCCCCACATACCAACCTTGGATCACACAATCTCCTGAGGCGCCCCGGGACCGAAAGTACAATGCTGCAAGACAGCCATCACTGCGCTCTAGGAAGTGAAAGAGCTGTCGATTGTGTGATGTGTCTTGCGGCCTCTCACATATCATCACATCTACCTTGAAACAAGCTCGTTTGCGATCAACTTTGTTGTAAGCTGATGAGGGAGTGACCCTGTTACGGCTGACGAAGAAAGGTTACATTTCTGATATGAGCATGCATACACGTGGTCAAAGTGGCATGTACGACTTGAGGCTGGTCACGAAACACAGTGCTTGGCTGCAGCATCTTCTCTTTTGGGTTGGATGCTGGGTTATGTATAATTCACCAAATTGCCGAGGACATCTGCTTTGAATGTGCACCAGAGAAAACGTTAGGCTCGAATCTGTAATAATTCGCTGTCAATATAGTTATTATTTAGTTTGGGCGAGGTGGCTTCTCGGGCGCATAATGCCCATCTCCAGGAGGGTTGTAGTAGGCAGCGCCCCCTGACATTTGCTGTGGAGGAGGTCCTGGTGGTGGTGGATAATAATCAGGTGGGTTGTCTTGGTGGTGAGGCGGAGGTCCTGGCGGCGGCGGAGGATAGTATTGATTGCTGGGCTCTTGATGTGGATGCCCACTGTGTTGCTGTGGGTAGCCATGTAGCTGTTGTTGCGCTGCATAGCCCTCAGGTGTATTTGGGTTCCCATACCTTCTTTTCTCATCCTCACTAGCCTCGCCTGGCTGGGCTAATTCCACATCACCTGGAGCCGGCTTGTTGTAAACCTGCTGCAGAACTGCTTGGTCTAAGTTTGGTCGTCCCTCTGCATCCTTAACAACCTCCATCAATAATCTTGCGGATGGTGGGATCGATTTCACTTTCCCTTGTAGAACCTGAGCCACCGGCACCCTTTCCCCGTAATACCGTGCATTCTCATCGTTACGTTCAATGATGATTGTTCCGTCCACCTGTGCTCCCGCGTACAACCCTCTACTCTTCATATACGAGAATAATGGCTTTCGGCTCTTCAACAACTCGCTTTCTAGTATCCCCCCCGAACCTACGGGGCCTGCAACCACCGATATCTCACCACCCAAGGAGACACGAACTTTACTGAATGCATCCAGAGCCTTGCGGTCGTTTATGACAATGACACAATCGTAAATGTCGATCCCAGCCATGAATCCCACGCCAAGAGTGTGGATCAGTATACCGGACGGTGGCCCCCAGTTTCCGTCCTCGGTCTTTGCAAGGAGTACACCGGATCCCCCTGCTCCTGAGACCCATAATCCGGATCTCATAGTAGTATAAATTGCAAGCCCAACACAATTCTTGATGACTTTCTGGGGGATTTTAACCAGTACTTTTGGTGCTTTCTTGGGACCATCTTGCTGAGCCTGTTTCTTCGTTTCAGCATCTGCAGATGCGTCCGCTGTCTTTTCGGCAAGAAAGCCGTCCTCTGTCGGTATATCAGTTGATTGGTCCTGTTATGACGACACATGGTATAAGTAATTACATACTGCAGAATGATTTGAGAATGCGAGCAGCCTTGTCGCACTCTTTCTCCATCCCCGTTGGCCAAAAAGCCTCCGATCCGATCTTGTTTGTCAGTTTGTTGACTGGAGCTCCTAGTTTTTCGAAGGCAGCCCATCCTTTGTCAAATGCAGCTTTTCCGCCTGTTTTGGTCTTCTCCCAAGCGGATGCCATGATTTCGTTAGATGCGAGTTCTCGGATTTAGAGATAGGAAGTGGGGTATTGGAGGGGTGATTATTTTGAAGTAAAAGTTAAAGGTGCGCTGTCGGCTAAGATTTGGGTGAATATATACCTATTATTCAGCAAGAATAAATCGCTTCTGACAGATCTATTTCCGAATATTCCTGCATCGTGGACAAAGTGATGCACAGAGGCTATGTTGTTGATTCAGCTGTGGCTTTGATGAGATGACGAGGCCTATGCCGGAATGATGGTGCGAATACGGTGCGAATACGCGCGGATATGTACAAGTACTGTATCTTACTTCGTACGTGAGGACGAATGATGTCAAATCAAGTTGCACGTTCACAAGCCTGATTTGAACAAGAACCTTGATTGAGAGTGGCTATGGGTGTGTGGCTGTGGAATCAACCCCCTTATTTTCGCCGACTAATAGGCCTTCGACATTCTCAACATCCAAATTTGATTTAAACAATTAGATGTGGATGTCCTATTTTGATTTAAAAAATCAAATTTGGATATTGAATATAATTGTATGTTAGTTCATAATGTTCAAGAATTACTTAAACAATCAGAAGGCGGTCCGGGTATTGGTGCACTCCCTGGTGGACGCTGATTCTCTTCATAAGTGGCGCGAAGGAAGTCACAAATTCAAAAAGTGTTCTCTTTAGCTACGAATCCTTGAATGTTTATTATTCGATACAAGGAGATTTCTGCATGTTCACTGCCAAAGTGACGAGCTTTGGGAGCAACGCATATCCCATTCTCAAAGTGACGCGGTCGCGGACCTCCAATCCATCGAAAAACAACGCCGCACATCTTCCTACAGTTCTTACAGCATAGAGACGTCGAATCATGGTTTGGTAACTCAGACTTCGATGGCCAATGGGCTGGATATAGCGCAAATGTCTTTCGTGACGTGTCTCTGGTGAAGCGGGATCGTACAGGCATGACTTTCGGAACCAGCGCCGTCGTAAGTGTATGAGGATGACTTCCTGCCCTTTTTGATGAATATTCAAGCCTTTCGTCGTCCTGATCCGGAATACGCGCTCTTGCCGACGTTAGCAGGAATGCAAATGTTCTGAAGAACCTGCTAGCTGAGAAAAAAAGTATGTCGCTCCCACTTGTGTCTGCCCTAGCCGTTAGTCGACTAGCATCCTGCTTAACGAATATAGAACGATATGAAGCAAGGCAGGCGATCAAATTAACTGCAGACATATCTTAGTCGGCTATCAATCGGCGAGAAGCGGGCTTACAAAGAGTCTGCTCAACAGTCTGCTCAATTGAAGTCCAGAGATACAGCCATGATTCAGCTGGTATAAAACTCAAGGAGGTGATAACGGCGACTCTACAGACCGCAAATATCATGATGATGATCGTAAGGGAAAGTATGCCTCAAACGGCAAGCTTATACGAACGTTCATTCTAAAGCACTATACTGCGTAAGCTGTAACGCAGTCCATTGTTATGCCGGCACTATATCGGGAAAGTTGACCAGCGGAGAGGTATCATAAATGGCATGCAACCTCAAAATCGCCCCATCATAGGAGTACCAAACAATCGGTAACCCTAACTTTAACATTCCTATGTCATAGCTTGCGTAAACCAAGCTACGAGAGCTACACAACGTGAACTTTGTTGAAGACATTCACGGATGCAGAAGTTCGGCCGTGTGATAGAATAAATCCGCTGTGTTGGGAATTTAGGTATCGGCAGGCTCAACCAACGACAAGGCGAGAATGCATGCCGACCATCTGCAGAAATAGGCTTCATCCCCGGCATGGTTATGTCACTTTGACAACTAGATGCAGCGAAGCATAGATCTCATCAACTGACGTTGAGCCAGCTGTTGGTAGAAAGTGGGAGAAGTATACTTCTTATTTGGGCCCAAGTATAGTCGTGATGGAAGATACTGTGACCCGACTCTCATACTGGATCGGCATTTTCAACCAAACGTCGCACAACAGTAACCCACGATGTTCAACACCGAAGCGCCTTCACGAAGGAATCCACACCCCCATTAGCAAATATCAGAACAACATTGGGAATAGAGCAACGAACCCGAACTAGACTGACTGACCAGGTTAGTGGGGTCAAGGTAGGACATTGTTGTGCCGCAGACTTGCAAAATCACCTGAAAATTTAGATGAAGGTTGTCATCGACCGACATGAACGCTTCGATTAGCCGCCTTTCCGCCGAACATGTAAAACTTACAGTCCGTGCATGCAGGGGCAAGCGATTTATCGGCAGCTGTTGTTGGCTGCATTGATTGTACCGAGTGGAAATCTCAAGTTGCAAGCAACGTCCGCAACCGGTACCCTTCGCCGCACGGATGCATAGGTAGTGAGGTTTTAACACATATCCGGGCGTGGGTTTCCTGAACGTTGCCATCTCATATTTGGCAGATAGGGAGCTCTGAACTCCCGAGAAATTAATTATTAATTATTTCTACAGAATAACCCAAGGGTTCGAATACCTAACATCAATACCCACTGTGATGAAAAGTTGCCCTGCACCATAACCACAAAACCGGTAACCACTCAGGCCCTCTGACTATTGCAAGTGTTGGCTAAGAGCAGGGAAGCCCTATCTCCCTATTCATATACAGGCGCTTCCAAGGATCTCATGGATAGGCGGCGGCCGTTTTGATCCCTGGAAATGGGAATGGATATTACCTCAGACTGTGCCGTTCCGTTGCCCTGGGTAATGTAGCTGATCAATTTTGACACGTCGTCGACTCTTCACAGTATCGTCCATATCTTGCTTTGGTCAAACCAACAGAACTTCCAAACGTCGACAACAGCGAACCTTCACACGATGGTGTTTTTCTATGCAACGATCTTTCTTCCAGCCTTCCTTCTATATAATGCTTACTGGTTATACATCAATTATAAAAATGCTTCAGTGTTAGGTCTACCCAGGGTAATCAGTCCCATTACTCCTGACAACCCTTTGTGGATCGCTTTCCAAACCGCATTCAAGACAATTGTACGACGATTCCCTTTCGGAGCATCTTCGTTCACCAGACACACTCGCCTGGGATGGGAGTTTCACGATAGATACCGCACTCACGTGCGTCTTGGAGACGCCTGGGTTCTGGTGACGCCTAGTAGGAATTGGGTTTTTGTCGCGAATGCTGCCGCCGTCACCGATATATTTTCCCGAGGGCGCGACTTCGTACGCCCTGTATGGATGCTTGGTATTTGCCCTATGGAATTTCTTTGATAGTTTTCTAACGTGAGATGCAGAAACCCTCAATGTCTTCGGACCGAACATTTCAACGGTATGTTTTGTACAGGGTATCATAAACTCAGCTCATGACTATTAGGCCGAAGGCCAAGATTGGCAGAGGCAGCGGAAACTTACCGCGACTCCATTCAATGAACAAAAAAGCCCTCAAGTATGGGACGAATCATTTCGCCAAGCCGAAGGCATGCTGCAATCTTGGTGCTCCCGGGGTCAGTCTGGGACTACTACAACGCCAGACGATACTAGGACCTTGGCTTTACACGTCCTTGCATTTGTTGCTTTTCAAAAGTCATATCCTTTTGGTAGTATTTCGCACAGCACAGCTCAGGACCAAACCTCATTAACCTATCGGGATTCGATTTCGATCATTCTAGAGAATGTCCTCGTGATCATGGTTTTACCTGAGAAGACCTTCACCCTACCATTCATGCCAAAAAGCTTTCGACAGGTCGGCTGGGCTATGAGGTCCTTCCGCGACTATATGTCTGCACAAGTCACAGCGGAAAAGAAGCTGATTCAGAATGGGGAGGCGGGTGCGGGTAATCTGGTCAGTAACTTGGTTCGCGCATCGGACGAAGCTGTGATAACAACTTCAGAGTCTGGTCACAATAATAAACTCAAGCCTTTAACAAATGCTGAGATACTTGGAAATATCTTCGTCTTCAATTTTGCGGGACACGATACAACCGCTATATCACTCGCATATGGAATGCTTCTTTTGGTTGCACACCCAGAGGTTCAGGACTGGGTACACGAAGAAATAGAGTTCTATATACGCAATCAAGGCCAAAAACAACTGGCGTACAATGAAACGTTCCCAAAGCTCAAGCGGTGTCTTGCAGTCTTGGTAAGTCTCGCTCCTCATAGTAAGTTCCTGAGGATATTGGACTAAACATCTACTCCAGCTTGAGACTCTACGCCTCTACAATCCACTTCCCGGTGTCCCCAAATATACCGGCTCCAAATCTACGGACCTGGTGATAAATGACCACAGCTACCACATTCCGGCTGGCTACTTGGTGGTTCCTCATCTCCAAGCATTGCACACGCACCCACGGCATTGGGGCAACGACTCATTGGTGTGGCGTCCAGAGAGATGGATCGAGAACTCAGGAGACCCTGAGAATGAAACCCTGTTCAATCCACCAAAGGGTACCTACTTTCCTTGGGCAGAAGGAATTCGGAATTGCCCTGGCCGAAAATTTGCTCAAGTGGAATTCGTTGCAACACTGACAGCACTCTTCAGGCACCATGTTGCGGAGCCTGTGCCTCTCAAAAACGAATCGATGGATGCAGCAAGGAAGCGGACTTTGGAAGTCGTCAAAGACAGTAATGTAGAGCTGCTTCTCCAAATGGCAAATCCGAGAAGTGTTTCTGTTCGATGGATACGGAGGCCTGCCAAGCATTAAAGTAGCGTGATGGTCTTGGGAAATATTAGAAGCCGTCACCTAGTCTACAGTTCGTATTTGAGTTTATGTATCTCACGGACAAATTAAAAGGTTATAGAAGTATTTGATTCACGGATCTCTTGGTATCTGAGATGGGACACCTTGAACACTTCGTACAGCTTAGGATATCAGCCAGGGAGGCGGATCGAAATATCTCGCTCAGTCGATTCTGGTTCCGATGCCTTGGTCGGAGCCGTCACGAAGACATCCTTGGGAAGCGACATCTATGACATTGGGTAGCTCGGTTTACTTCGCACCATTCTGCAAAGGGGTGAGTTACTGCCCTGGACGATTTCTAGCAAAGCAAGAAATGTTCGTGTTTGTGGCTACCGTCATTAATCGATTTGAAATCACACTTTCTGCTTCATCGGCGAAAGCACTAACATTTCCTCTTCTGGATACTTTGACACCTTTCTTGGGGATCAACAGTCCCGTGGTAGGGTTGGACATTTTTATCGATCTCAAAGATGTAGCTTAGTTAGTATCAAATTTCGAGGATGTAGCTCACAGAGTCCTGAAAGTATCCTTTTACATAAGTGATTTTGGCACATCGCAAAATATCGTGTAACCATTCTGATAGTTTTATATACTCGAGCCCCACGAGCTTCCCTAGACTATCAAGGCGAATGTGAATGGCTCAGTGTGTACACTCGTGCAGCGGTGGTTTCGGCGCTTCTTTGCCTGCGTAGCTTTTGCACACCGACATCGATATACACGGCGAGTAGTCATGACCTCTACTGCCCATTGCAAGTCTGGAGAAGCGGATACTTTCAATGATAGAGAAGCTAGCGAACACTGGGCAATTCCAAAAAATAGACTGGCCTACTAGCAGTTCTAAATTCGACAACATTTCTCACACAAAATACCTAAGACCTGGCGAGAACTCAACCTATGACAACTCTCACCGAATCTGCTCCTCATTTAGCTCACAAGCAAAAGTTCTGTAAGACTGTGCAAGTGCAGCAGCATGCGACCACAAAGTCATACCTTTCTTCTCACCTACAACGAAGGGTATCAGCGGAAGTGCGATCCGGGAAAGGTGGGGTTGATATCAATCCATCAAGAACCAAACGTTCCATTCCCTTCACCCAGGATGTCTCGTACGTGATCTCTTTTCTCCATCTCGAGCCCTCCACATGCAAATGTCTTAAACTTACCTGCGCGAAGTCACGACATTTTATCCTGCTATCACATTTGCGACGCAAATACCGAGTCATCTTCCCTCAAAATCTATGCAAAGCACCGCGCGCCCGCTTGGCCTTGCCGGCTGACACCACAATCTGAAACCCAAAAATGGCATCTCTCCAGTCCCGAACTTTAAAGCTCTTATCGAAAACTATGCACGTAGGGTCGTCGGTATCTTTTGTGCCATCGGTCTTATCTGGGAAAGATAAGCACCCATCACATGCGTTTCGCAGCCGACACACATGGCTTATCAGGACATCGACCGCAGACGAAAAAGTTTGAGTTGGGACGATAAGGTGTGGTTTTTGGAATTCGAGATGGTGTAGGAGGGGAGATATAAACTGTGATATTTGGAGGTGGATTCGCAGTTCTATCTTACTGTACTATATTCTTACGCTCTTTGCTTGGATTTCGAAACTAGAAAGTTGTTACTTTTGATACTTGGTACATTTTGTCGAGTCTTTCACTTGGATCTTGCGACATATCATAAGCTATCTACTAGCTTCTCGTACTACCCCTTACCGTTTCGAATAACTACCGCGAATATGGGTTATAAAGCGCTCCCAGAAACTATTACAAGCGAGCCAAAGTCGCCTAGCATGATGGTACTTACCTACCTTTCCTATCTCCGTTTGACTTCCTTGCTGCAAGTCGTACCCACTTGTCGTCTAGCGTTCTTGGCTATCCACTACTCCCTGCTCTCCCTCCCCTCTTTTCCCTTCCCCTTCCCCTCTCGCCTTTCCCTTTCTCCCCTTTCCCTCTCTCCCCTTTCCCTCTCTCCCTTTTCCCCCTCTCTCCCTTCCCAACTTCCCCCTCCTCACCACGTCTAACCAACCCCAACTAACTCCCCCTCCCTCCCCCCAGCAACCCTTCGACACAATCGACATCGAAAAATCCCTTCCCCCTCACCCTCACACCCCCTCCACCACCAACTACGGCACCCTCCCCCCCTCCAAAGAAGGCCGCTTCTCCTCCTCCTCCCCACCCACCACCACCCGAGCCCGCGCCGGCGGTATCTGGATGAACTTCATGCAGAGCCTGGTCGCTGTCGGCATGTTCACCGTTATGGGAGTTGTGATGGTTTTGGTTGTTTTGTGATTCTTGGGGTTTAGAATGTTACCGGCGAGGAGGAGATTTTCATTGCGAATGGGATGACGGCGATGGTGTGTGATCTGATCTGGTTTTCTACTTACAGACGGGCTTCTGCTTGAGGAGTATATGATTGGTTTGGGATATTTTTGGATATTTTTAATAGATCGTTTTGATACCCCTTTGAATTCTGGATCTGTTGCTTGCGAATCTTCTGGTATCGTCATGCGCTTGTGGGCGGTTGGGTATTTCTGTGTCCAGCACCCTTTTGCTGACGTCGAGGGCTCATACTTCGTTGGAAAGCTCGGCCTATCCGTCTTATCATTTTTCACACATGAATGTAATCCGTGTATCCGAAAGCAGCTTGGGGTGTCCATATCTTTCGTTGTAATTATGTCAAAGACTTCCGAACACTCAATCATGTGTCCTTTTCCCTTACTTCTCTCTATTTTTTCAAGTCAGCGACGACACTCGAGGTATCTCCATGGTGTCAGAGAATAAGCAACCAGCAGGATGTTTGCCTGTATGGTCAGCATACCGGTTATTATTTGCTGCTTGTACAAGACATCACATTTGGGTTCGCTCAGAATAGATTGTTGGAGTAATGGATCACTCAGATGAGCTACTCTGGTTGATTTTCTGTAAGTGAATGGACTGTAGCCGTTGCATGGTTATGGTGCTGAAACTTGATAGGCTGGTCTGCTTGTATGTAGGAAGGGATGGTGATGGATGTCGGCAGATCGAAAAACGGTTGTGGTGTCTACGGGACTTTCGGGAAGCTCGCCTTCGTGGCAAGCTGGGTGTCATCTGTTTATATAGTCGACGCCACCGCCAAAGTATAGTAAGTAAACCTTGTAAACGAACTCAGAGCATCCTTTAGCATCGAATGAAGATGCTTCCCCTATCTCGAGTAACATAAAAGTAGAAACTAGCACTTGCTAACATCACTAGCCTACACTAAATTAGCCAAGTTATATCTCAACGACAATCGATCGATAAACAGAGTTTGCATTTCCATCTAGAAACTTTTTTTGTAATACACTGCAATACTGAATCTTCAGTATGCATCAAGATACGCATCATTAGGGTATCTTTTTTATTCGTCCGCTGATCCCACTATCCCAAATCGTCCAAACGATTCCCAATTTCCCGCTTGATCCGGAACGCCTGTATGATAATAAACCTCCAAAATTTCATGAATTTTCCATAATTAATATCTCCCCCGTTGCATATTACCACTGCCACCTTTCTGCTGCTGCTGCTGCTGCTGCTGTTGTTGTTGTTGTTGCTGCATAGGATTCAACGGAGATGGACGTGTCTGAGATTGTTGAGACATGAGCAGCATTTCAAAAGCTTCGATCCTTGATTTTAAGGAAGCATTCTCTTTCTGGAGATGCTTGTTGCGTTTCTCGAGATGGCCGATATATTCTGTTGCTTTGGAGAGTACGGTTGCCTGGTTGGATTCGTTAGTTGTGCGTCTTCTCTAGAAGGTTTCAGAAATAGATGATTGAGACGTACTTTATTTAACTTGTGTGCAGGTGTCAGACCCTGGAGGTCTTCCTCCATATCTTCATCGCAGTCTTTCTCGTCCTGTCCCTCACTTCGAGAACATTTCCTAGTCATAACTCGGAGACTGGGAACGCTGTCTCGGAGGAGCGCGATCTTATCGTTCAGATTTGTTCGGTAGCGTTTCTCGATCATGTTGTGTGCTGTCTTCTTGATTGGTGGATGGCGAGCTGAGGAGCTGGTAGGCATCTCGTCTTCACCGTCGGAATTAGAATCTGATGATCCGTTATGTGAGGATTTGCGTTTTAACGAATTAGATGAATGAGAGTTGGTGACACGAGTAGGTCGTGTGATGGGAGATGGAATGGGAGACCCAGTAGATGAAGTCGGCGAGGCTGGAAAGTGTTTAGATGGTACTTGGCTCTGAGGCATCGCGATAGCTCGGAGTTGGATTTCTTCCTGAGGTGTAAGCGTTCTGCTGTACATCATGGGCTGCTGTTGCGGAACTGTTTGTGATCGTCGAATTTGTGGAATGGAGGTTCCCATTCGTGGACGGGACCAAGAAAGAGGAGTCGAATAAAGACCTTCCCGTGGTGGAATATCGAGAATTGGTGAGCTCATTAGATTGTTCTGGGCGTTCTGGAAAAGTGGTTCTCCGTTTTCAACCATATTGTCGTCTCCAAAGACAGCTGCCTCGTCAATGGTGTTTGGGACCAAGTTTGGGATGTTGCGAGACAATTCAAGACCACTCATAGTAGGTGAAATGGGCTCGAGCTTTAGCTCTGGGAAGAAATCCGACGTTGGCGATAAAGCTGCGTCAGCTGGGTCGTCCCAACGCATCCAATCCTCAAAGGTGCCGAAGTCAAACGCTTGACTGGTGGATCCTTTGCGTTCGCTGGAAGCTGGTAGGGGGTTCTCTTTTGGTAGAGTGTAAGGAACTTGAGAGTAGATTGGGTTAGGCGAGGTTGGTGATGCAAGTATAGAGTCACAGGAATCCGAATTGACAAGTGCTGGCTCACTGTCCCAGTTGAAGGGTGAAGTACTCTGCTATGGAAATTGTTAGTTTTTAGTCGTGATAGTCGAAAAGAATCGAACAGAAATAAATTAGAGTTAGGAATTGGTCGTTCTGAGAGGAGAACACTTGTTGTCGAACAAATGTTCCCGAGCGACCCGGCATATAAGGTTTTATCAACGAAGAAAGCATTGCCCTTCATGCCATTGAGCTGCAAACGGAGAATGTACTTACTTCAGCCTGCTGCCGTGATAGAGAAAAGTAATCGACGGCAGGATTCTGGCAAACTGTATTTGCCATTGAGAAGGTTCAATACTAAGATAGATAGTTGCAAGTCCAGTCGAGCTTACAACTCCGATGTTGATTGTCGTGATTGAGGTAGGTAAGTGGTTGTATAGAAGGGTAGATAGGCCTTGATAAATTGTACTGAAGCTAGTAGCTGTGAAGTTTGCCGAGGTTTACTGGCCCGACAAAGGAGGTTGGCGGATTGTAGCTGCTAGGTGTTCTTTGATATGGGAAGGACAGGATGGTCGGTGATTGATCAAGCTGTCGAGATGACTTTGATTTTTGATAATATGATATGTATGGGTTGATGGTGGCGTTCGCTATTTTTTGAGATAAAAGACTTTTAAATAGTGTGCTGAAGTATTGGCGTCTTCAAACGTGTATGCAGTTTTCGGAAAGAACCCGGGAATATGGAAATCTCAGGATGACCATGCTTAAGGTAGACGTTTTCAAATCTTCAACCTCAGTGCCGGTTATTCCTCGTTGTCATACGAGTATCACGATTCCAAGAAAAGCATGATGTGATGTTCGAACGAGTTGTGGAGAAGGATCCAGACTACCCTGCGTCGTGTGCGTTGATGGAATATCGGAATTCGCGTAAAGCGGGGGACTCCGGCGAAGTACAAGTAAGACAGGATTTCAGAGCGCCATTGGAAACATGGAGGCTTTAAGAAGGGAATAAGGGCTTGTTTTATGAACGGCGATCAAGGAGGGAGTCTGCCAGTCTGCCAGTCTGCCAGTCTGCCAGTCTGCGGGGTTCGCGACTGTGCGATTATAACTACATGCCGAGAAGAGAGTTTGCAACAGTGGTATTCGGTGTGATATTCGGTGTACTGTACAGTACCTCAGTAGGACCTTCTCTTCCGGATCTTACTTGCCATTTTCCTTTACTACTGCTGCCGTACTGCCACTACTGCTCAATATTCCAATATTATCTCCAGTGTCCAGTCGCCAGTTACCACTACGCATTGCGTGCATTGAAGCTTAAGCATGGGAGGCATAGCAAAACCGGAGAACTACCGACTTCGTGCTCCGAAATTCCTTTCGTTTTCCAATACGAAAGTACTGTCTATTCACTCTTCACATGAGAGCAAGAGCAGATATTGATTGGCTGCCAGGATGCAAGTAATGGAAGTATGCGAAATTTGGAGAGCAAGTGCTTGGACCAGAATGCAGTTGTTGATGCCAGAACGCACGAGAAAAGCATGAAGTGGGCTGATTTTACAAACTTTCATGCATGTTTTTATTTATTAGCAACATCTTAAGGCACAGTGAGGGCTTTAATTCGAGCAGTTGCATTGTGATTGGGTAATAATCAACCGTCATTAACCCCATAAGGCAGACAAACAGCCAACCTTTTGCTCAACGGAGAATTAGCTGCACCGGCACGAGCCGGATCGACTAAAACATGGCCTGTTTGGGCTTTACCCAGGCAAGCATTTACTTTACGACTGCGTACTAACCACTACTGGTAAGTACTGTTCATACACAGGAATGTCGCTCGCTGCAAACTTTCCATCCTGCCAATCACAACCATCTTATTTGAGCTTACTCTATACAAAGTACTACCTCGAGAATGCTGAGATACACCGGCAGCAGGGCCCAAAGCCAGAAAGAAGAGGGGAGCGGAATTGGGATCCTCACAGGGCGGGATTGAACACATCCGCGGACGATCCATCACCCGTTTCCCACGTCATTCTCGACCTATTTACAAATACTCGCACTTTTCCTCTTCGCAAAATCCAACAGGAAGTCTAGGTACATGTGCTTCATCGACGATCGGCTTGCGGAGACGCTCTTTGAGACGAGGGGTTGATGGAAATTTCCTTGTCCGTGAACACTGTTTGCGTCAAAGGATCTAGTGATGTTCGTATCGAGTTGCTTCTCTTGTATCTCTACTTCTATGGTTCCAGCGGAGTCGCAGCCTGGTAAGCACTTGGCTTTCACATGGTCGCTTTTTCACTATCGAAAAAGACATTCCTCGCTATTCTGTTTGGTTGCGATTTTCTTGGCAGCAGCCTCCCTGCACTTGCCCTGCGGGGTATTGGAATGATTGACTAAGCGTGGCCACAGGTTATTCATAGCTAGTTCCAGACCTCGAAAAGGAAAGCCTTATCGGAGAGTTTTAAATCGCATGGTAACTGTTTGTACCTTCTGGGAGAGACTCGATCCTGCAAGCTGTATGGCAACGAGTTCGGCCCTCATCTCAAAGCCTTACTCCGGCTCAAACCTTACCTAGCTGAGCCGTTTCCCTATAGAAAGCCTCTGGGAGGCTAACTGCAGCATCTACGTCGGGGTTCCAACACCGCAGGCTCTCGTACAACCCCCACTATGAATCCCATCACACCAGAATAGAGATTTCGTAGTCATGGGATTGTTCGGCCTTACAGATGCACCGGCACCGGCTTAGACCGCTTCACCTCTCCTCACGGTGTATCGTGATACTGATTCGTGGTCGCACAAAGGCACAATGGAGGCAAACATATAGTTTTGTCCTATGACTACACGATAAGGCTCTTCCTCTGCATCTCTTTCGCTACTCGGCTGCATCAAGGATTCTGCGGTCCTCTGCTCTTCGCAGATAGCAATCAATATGATCGCCGACGGAATGTAACTACCTGCCGTATTAAGATACAAATGCCGAGTGTTGCTAGTCGTATCAGAAATCCCCGATGTTGTGTTTCCGGTTTAGTTCACAGGCATGTGTTCAGGGTCTAACCTTATGCACTGCACCGGGTTTTGGCTATGTAAACTTCTCGAAGTCCGTTTAAACAATGCACCGGGGATGAAGCGCTGCATATACGCCGTTACTCTGCCGTGGAATGGCAAATCTGTTTCAACAAGAGTAAGTGGCGTGCAATATTGGGTGAGAAGCTCGAATATCAAGACTGAACAATGGCTGAGAGGGGAGCTATAGGAAGGTGAAGCTACAGATAATACTGGAGGCTATCACTTCTCAAGGTTTTGGATGCCCTTTGGAAGGCGACATTTCTTCAGCGAGAAATCACAGGAGCATTTTACAGTGCAAAATACTCCTATCGCGCTCATTCTACGTTATTTACCATGGTCAATAGAGCTCTCCCTACTCGAGACTGGTTGTATAGCCTTCCTCACGCAGTTTATTTTCGACTCATTCGGATTTAATCTACCAACCCTGTCGTCCTTATCCCAACACCAAAGCAGAGAAAGTCTCAGGAGTCAGCATCAACATCACTGGCTACTCCTCAAATACTCTCCGAGCAATATAGGCAAGCTGCCAGCTGACCAGCTGAGTCCATATATCACGGTCATTTCTCAACATCATCGGGAAATTCATCATCGGGAAATTCATCATCGTCGATTACTGTACTTGCGGCATTGTGTGAACTCTTGGCTACGGAACGTGTTAGGAAATGCATATTAAAGAAACCCAAAAGCGACCAGAAATCTTCAGCTATGGAAATGAGCATGTACCAACAAGTAGTTATTACAACGATCTCACTGAAAGCACCGGGAAAACGCTCCAAAAGCTGCCGAGTGGTCGACTCCGCTGATTTATCATGCAGAGCCCTCTTTTCTGGCGCCGACTACCTGCCCAGCCATTTTACTATCTCCTGATTCAGGTGGCAAAGGATGCTACTTCCGACACCCGGAGGAAATCTCTGCGAGTTGTGTAGCAATGATCAGGGATAGCAGCCTGGGTTCACCCTCTCTGTGCTCGTCGATAGGTCACTGATACGGAAGAGAGAATCTTAGTGGCTGCTCTCACCCACTTGCTGTGATGAAGCGTGGTCCCAATTAAGTTAAGATTGGCTATGTCGAGGGCGTGAGGGGATTCCGCTTTTTCTTCCCCTCCAGCAAGCGAGAGAGTTATGTAAGTGGGCAGGATTTCAGCTCGAGCTGCTTCGTATTCCGCCCAGAGGCGGTGAGTCTTCCCTTGATCGCGTGCGGAGTTTACCTCGGGAGAACTATGAGATGTGCAGCAAAACTGCCTTCTCGCGTTTTGCACCCAGGAACAGCAGACGAAGCACATATCCCTCAACATGAACAACCGGTTAGCGCCGGGGAACGGGCGGAGGCAAAAGATATGCAGGAACTTGTGCGGGACTTTCTATGTATGGCTGGGAGATGCAGATGCCCTGTTCCACAACCCGCCGGCATTTCTTTACCGGTAGTTAGATATCTTCAACAATAGAACCAACTTTCAAAACTCCCGTTCGTGCGTCATTCAGATGGATACCGTGATCCGCCTTTCTTCTCTTCTTCCTTCTTCCACTCTCCATCATGTCCCAATGCCTTTTCCCCGGCAATTCTTCATTACATATCTGTAGATCTCAAAAGCAGCCCCCAGTTAGTTCCATCAGCTTCCACGTGCACAACTAACACGCTGCGTCTCCCCGAAGCTGCTCCCACCATGCCCCTTCCTTGCCTTCACTTCTCATAGCATTCGCCATCGCCATTGCCTTAGTATTTCATTGATCATCTCCTTACTCTTCCTATCCTATTCTCCTTCCCCATTCCCATACCATGCTACCTCCTACTCCTTCCCGCACATCCAAACAGCCCCCGTAAGCACCCCCAAGCAACATCGCAAACTATGCCATTCCATACTATGCCACAGTTACCTGCATCCATCTCTCCCTTTCCCTCTTCCTCCCTCCCACCCACTCACTAAGCTCCCTTTTCCCTTCAACATCAAACCCCAAACCCACAGCCCCAACCATGAATCACTCAACCACAACCGCAATCCCCGATCCCAAACCCGATTCCACACCCAAACCCACACAACCTACAACACACTCACTCACCCTCACTCCCATACACCACCTCCAAAAACAGGAGACGACCACACCACACCTCACATCTCACACCCAGCCCGCAAATTCGCACCCCTTACCAATAAATTTCCACTCCAAAAATACCGTAAGACCAACCCCATCGGAGTTCGCCTATTTCCCTTCCCCTTCTTTCCTTACATCCAGCTGACTCCTATTTACTCTTACTACACGAAAAGGGAAAAACCGGAAAAGGTAATGAGTAAAGAAGGAAGAATTAGGGATCGGGAATAAGATGGGATAGAATAAAGTAGGATATGAGGGGCAGGTGGTGGGGAGATGCGAGATTGGGATTATTTCTAATTTTGTAATACAGCTGCGTGTAGATACCTAACCCAGCGAACTAACCTACATAAACACGGCAGGATAGAATAGGAAAATAAAGAAAGGCGAGACGAATGAAAGGAGGCGGGGGGAGATTACCGGAAATGGGACGAAATAGTATTCTACGTAGGAAAGGACAGGAAAGGAAAGGAAAAGGAAAAGGGAAATGCAAATAAGCAAGCAAGCACGTGCGAACCCGACGCTACGCCTCCTCGCTATTTGCATTTCCTCGCACGAGACAAGAAACACCTCATCTTCGTTTCTCTTCGGTCCTAGGACCGCTACAAAAAAAAATGCAATGTGAACCAGCTCTGAAACTTTCGTTTTCTGTATCTGGTCCTGGATTCATAGTATAGTGATATTAACGACTTTGTTTCCTCGTTCTGATTCTGGCTAAATGTGCATTTTTACCCAGGAATGAATGCGTGCATTAAATAAAATATCCCTTTTTTATGATCTCGTCCTTCCCTTGCGATTCAATAATATCGCACTTTTGCATAAGTACAACACGCACCAGATAGATAGAAAAATTCGTCCATAGCAACGCCCAACCGATTCAGACCGTCATTTATCTTCGCAGCCTCGCCAAATCAATAATGTAATCCACCCCAATTAACCTCCCTCGATTACCTCACCCCTGCCTAACAACCAGAAACCTAACTAACCCCTCTTCTTTCCCTGCTTCGCCGTCATCTTCCTAAATGCCTCCATACCACCAGCCCCAATTGGCCGAGAGTTCGGATCCACACCTCTGCTCGGATCAAAGTTACTTCTCGGCGCAACAGTGTAGCTGGTATTTGATGTTTCCATCCGAGCTCTGTTGCTGATAATCTTCGGTGCCAGAAGACGTTGACGCTCGATATCGCGCGCTGAGAGCTGGGTTCTTTGGGACGATGAGGGCATTTGGCTGGATTGGGTACCAGAGGGGCGGAGGGCGAGTTGTGCTGCTCTGAAAGAGAAAGAATGGTTAGTATGTGTGCATTAAGGGGGTAGGGATGAAAGGGAGCAGGAGGAGGGACATACTGGTGATCGAATTCTTTGGTTGCGACTTTACGTTTCTTGTAATCGTCACTACGCTTCAAGATTGGTCGAGACCATTCTCCCAACAGGCGTTCTGCAATTCTTTTGATGCCAATTTCTGGCTTCTTGCTCTTAGTATAATAAAGCACGACTTTGCCGATTCCACTGCTTAGGAGTGCTTCTTTTTCGATCGGTAGACGTGCAAGAGCCGTGAATAGATCACGTTGAATATTGTATGCTGGTAGACTTCCATCATTCAGAGGCTCGAGGAAGAATTTAACGGATTGGAGGAAGTTAGTGTCGGGGTCGACGATGGAATGCTGGATGGTGTTTCTGTTAAGGAGAGCAACGACTTCGGGCAACATTTCGAGTTTGTTGGTTGCAGGTTTGTTGTTCTCTCGTGCAATGTTGTCTGCTTGACATGCCTCCTCCATTCGAATCTTTAGAGCTGCGATTTCATCATCGAATGCTTCTTCGAGATCCTGTCATATTGTTAGATTCATACTTTGGTGGCGCAGTTTACATAACATACCACTTCATCCTTCTTTCTTCTCCTCTTATTGGGATTCTTCAGAGCAGCATCCATAGCCCTATCCAAGGCTCTACGTCTCCTCTCTTCCGGCGTAAGGTTTTCCTCATTCTCTGGCTCCGGCGTCGCCTTTCTTCGTTCTCTCGGCCTATCTCTATTCCCATCACCCTCAGCTCTCTTTGGCTTTCTAACCCTCTTTCCATCCACCTCCATTCCATCCGGATCCTCATCGGAATCTCTACGAGGTCTCTTCTTCTTTTCCCTCTTTCCCTCCTTTGACTTCTTGGCCTCTCCTTCCGCACGCTTGCGCTTGCTCGCCTTCAACGTCTTCGCGATATCTTCATCAATACCGACCAGGGGTCTGTCTTCCAAAGCAACGGTATTCGGATCGAACTCGGCGAATTCAGCTTCATCGACTTCGGAAAGATCTGAATCATCGCCCGACTCCAAGGATGGCTTATCATCATTGTCTGGATCGTCCATATCGAGATCTGGATTAGCGGCTGGTGGTGTAGGCGTATCTCTTTCTTGCCATATGGGTCTATTGGGGTCCTGATCATCGTGCCCAGCCTCTGGGAGTGGCGTGATAGGCCTCTCATTGAAGTCCAAATCCGACATGTTTGCGGGATATGAAGGAGGACAAAGGAGGTCCGCAACGTTATTGATTGTTCTTGACTGTGATTAAATTCTGTCGTCCTGAAACAATTCCTGCAGATATCGCAGAAAAGAATACGGCCGACTCTCGTGGCACCAAGTGCGATCCAAAGTCCGAAAAGATGATGGAATCCGCAGTGATGAATTCAAAGTGTTGTGTGAGTGTTCAAAGTCGCGTTGTGAGAAAGTTGAGAGCTTCTGAAAGTACGAATCGTACTTATCCGATGGCGTAGGTTAGTGCAAAACCTTAAATTTCCATTTGTTGCCTCAGGAGCCAGGATGTTTTTGTTTACTTACGGGAGTACTCTATGATTTGATTTCTGAATATTTCTGTCCAACTTCACCTTTGGATCTCCATAGTTTGATTCGAATTACCCACAAAAATGTTCAGCAATTCAGCAAGGCGGACTGGGGAAAGTCCTATGGAGTTTGAATGGCAGACGAAAAACGGTCCAGTTGATCTCAACTCACCTTTCCTCCAATTTAAACCACCCGAGGGTCAAAAAAGTGAGTACTCCAAAATGTTACAGCAGAATCGTGGATAGCAAAACTGACAACTCCGCATAGAACTTTTTGAATCGCCCTCGAAACCCACCAGCTCCTTCATAACCAATTCATCCACCGCCGCCCCCAGCTTCCGCAATCCCGCATTCACTACCCCTCGCAAGCCCTTCGACCCCGACCTCTACTCCGAAGCATCAGGTGTGGAATCCTCTCCTGGTGACGCCGCCGACGCAGAAGATACACCCGACCTCCCCAAACAGACCAAAGCCATGACTCCATTCAGATCCGGCCCTTCAGACCGAGAACCCCTCTTCGGTCGCTACGGCGCCGCTTTCAAAGGCAATAGTCCTAACTCCCGCCTCGACCACCGCAAACGCGCATTGGGCGTACCCATTGCCAAAAAGCGCAAACGACAGCAACGCGGCGACGAATACAGTGTGATACGCCGCCATCGTCGGGATAATTCCTACTCAGATTCAGACAGCGAGTCCGGGGAATCGCGAACGGACAGTCGGGCGAAGAGCAAAGGCAATAACAGCAAAACCGTGACTCAAGGACCAGGCTGGTTTGCAAGTTTCCTAAGCGGCATTGAGTCGCGTCCGAATTTACCAAATATCCTATCTTACTATGCACAACTTACGCTCAACACCTTCCTGGTGTTTCTGATTATCTTTGGTGTCTGGACGTTCTGGACTACTATCCGCAGCGATGTCGATAAAGCTTCTGAAGACGCCGCCGCATCTGTGGTTGCCGAAATCGAAAAGTGCGCACGGGATTACATAACCAATAGGTGCGGAATGGACACCCGATTACCAGCGCTCCATGCCGTGTGTGAGAATTGGGAACGCTGCATGAACCGAGATCCAAGCAGTGTGGGCAGAGCGAGGATTAGCGCCAAGACGTTTGCGGAGATCTTCAATAGTTTTATTGAGCCGATTAGTTACAAAGCTATGGTGTGTTTACCTTTTCCTTCCTTTTATCACTCCATCACTCCATCCACCTCCTAATCTCCCCCCTCGATTCCTCCCCTGTCCCAAGTACAAAACACAGCTGACCCCTTCCCCCAACCACAGATCTCCCTCGTCCTCTTCATAACCGTAACAATCATAACCAACAACCTCGCCTTCGGCATGTTCCGCTCCAAAGCACATCCCACTCCGCACCTGCAACCAGCACCCTATTTCCCCCCACCAACCCCCAGTATCTGGGCTCATACGCCGGGCCACCAACCCTGGCCTTCTGCTGCGGTGGGCGGGAGAGGAATGTTTGGTGTGGGGGGCGCAGATACACAGGGTATGATGCTGGAGGGGAGGAGTCCGAGTAAGAAGAGGGGGGAGAGTAATACGGGGGGTGTGGGGAGAAGTCCGAGTCGAGGGAGGATAGGGAGGAGGGAGAGGGAGAGGGACGCGGAGAGGTGGAGGTTGGAGTAGAGGGGTTGGGCTGGGTTGAGTTGGGTATACGGAACTGGGATACAGGACAAGGAGGCACGGATGGGTAAGGAAAGGAGGGGCAAAGACGGATTTACTCGGGATATCTATATGACTCTATGTTACAGCATATTGGATAGGACAGGAAAGGGCAGGACAGGACAGAATAGGAGTTCCGGCGTCATTACGAATATCCTGCCGGTGATAGCATACGGAGGGGAGTTGTCTTTCCTGTACTATAAGTTGGTACAATACTGTATATCACAACGCAGTACTACGTAAATACAAACAGAAACACGATGTTGACTTTCAAAAAGTTATATGAACCACAATCGATGAGCTATCCACCAGCTAGCTAGAGAGCTGTTTGTATCCCATCCATTCATCCATTCGTATAATCATTTGTTCATATATCTACTCACTTATCGGCCTATCCATCCACTTATTCCCTTATATAATCCCCCCTTCCCATATTAGACATATCTACTTCTACATCTATACAACCCCCCCTTCCCCCCTTCCCCCTCTCCATGCCCCTATATATCCCATCCCATCCCATCCCATACTATTCCATTCTATAGTCAATAGGAAACACTATACCACGACAACCTTTATTCATACCAGCTTCGAATCACACCTCACTTTGGACCTCATATCTCATACCTTCACACCTCACACCTTCCCCCTTCCCCCTTTATAACACACCTTCACCCCTTCACACACTTATTTCATATCATCATAAAATCATCAAATATCAAACACACACACATCTATTTATTTATCTTGTCCAGTTCCAGTTATTCAGTTCAGTTCCAGTTATCTCAGTTCCAGTTCAGTTATTCAGTCAGTGATTTCATCCTTCATTCATATACCAGTCATCCCATCCTAACCCATCCTATCTGCCCCTCCCTCCATCCCTCTAATCACTATCCTTCCCCCAGCCCTCCCACCAACCCTCCTATCCCCCCATCCCTCCATCCCTATCCCTCCGTCAACCCTCCCACCACCAAAAGCAGCGAGCGAGACAACAAACCAACCCAACCAACCACGCATATACATACGTACGCAACCGAGTATTCACCTAACCCACTAGGACAGGAACCACGAACCACTCTACAGCAGAACACGACACGACAACCACCATACCCATCTTTCATCTGATCTCATCTCATCTCATCCATAACCATCTCCATAATATTCTCTAAAAACAAAAAGATCTGGCTTCCATCCCTTCCCCCTTCCCCTATCCACTCCATCCCCCACCTCCCTCCAACTCTCCACCCCACACCCCCTACCTCTTCTTAACCTCACTCGCCCACCCCTCAATCCCCTCCCCCCTACTCCCCACATCCAACCCCTCAATCCTCACCCCCTTCATGCCCGCCGCATCCTCCAACCACTCCGCCCCCGCCATGCCCCCCGCATTCGCTCTCTTCTCCGGCGTCAACTCCAGCATCGGGGTGAGGAAATCCGCAATCTTCTTCGCCTCTTCTGGCGGGAAGTGGTATTTTTCCTTCAACACATCCGGCAGCGCCCAATGGCGTAATCTATGGATATTTCGCAGCTCGCCTTTGCGGTTGAAGATCTCTTGGGACCATTTCCCCGAGAGACAGAGAGACTTAGGGAAGGGGCCGAGAAGCTCGATGATTTGTGCGATGTGGTCGTCGTCTTTGCCGTATTTGGTGCCGGACTGGGGGTCGAAGAGGTAGTCACCGGTGATTAGTTCGAAGACCTGGAGTTTGTAACGTTAGATGATGCTTTATTATGGTGACAAGTTTGAGTAAACATACCATGGCAGCCATACTCCATACATCAGTACTAGCACCCCATTTAGCACCTAAGATAACCTCCGGTGAGCGGTATTGTCGAGTTTGGATGTCATTTGTAAAGTGGTGTCCCGTCCAGCATGCATTTCCAAGATCTGCTATCTTCACCGATATTATGTCGAATTGTTCCTCAGGCTTCTTCTTCTCGCTCGATGATTTATCGAGCGATATGCCGGACACCTTGTCTGTAAGGATGTCGCTACAAAATGTTAACATTGCGCCGTCCAGTGGCTTAGGAAATACATACGCAGTCTTTTCTCGTTTATTGTGGTTTTCCTCATCCGTTTTCTCCTTCAGTGGAGATGAATTGTTGGAGCGTCCTATTGCACCAAAACATTAGTCCCCATCAAACAATCTGACGATTCAGCAGCCACGAGACTCACCTTCACTCAAGATCTGATTTAAGCTTCCATGCGAACCTGGCGTGCTGCCAGGGAATCTGGATAGATCTGCCTGATTGAAGCTGGCATTCAGCGGACTTGGTAAAGGCTGACTTCCGGTAATGAGTGTCCGGCGTCTTCTTCGTCCATTTCTGTTGTCTTCCTTATCTTTACTCGTATCTTCTTTCACACATGACTTAACAATTTGTTCCACGTCGCCGATCTCTATCAGCACATTCTCGGGCTTCAGATCTGTGTGTATAATACCGCACTCCCTGTGCAGATAGTCCAAACCTAGAAGTACTTGTTTGGTGATCTGCTTGACGAGAGGCATGGGGATTCCACGGTGATTCCATCGTTTTATTAATCCCAACAAGTTCTCTCCGAGAACCTCAAACACCATGCAGACGTGCGTACCGTTGGGGCCCTTGTGTTCGAACGAGTCAAGCAGACTGACAACGTGTTTTCGACCCGGGTGATCTGGCTTAGCACCCACAATCTTATTGAGCAATTTGATTTCATCTATGGCCGTTTCTGTGTAATGCGCTGCAGACCGTACCACCTTCAGAGCGACATGTTTCTGAGTGGTGTTGTCCCTGGATAGCCACACGGTGGAGAAGTGACCCCAACCTAACTTTCGAACAACGGTGTATTTGCCGTCCTTGAAGTTTTCACCAACCTGCACGGGATGATAACCGCCTTTGCAGTAATCTTCGGAATCTTCTTCGTCGGCCGTCGCTTCAGCTGCGTCCTCCCTCGATGAGGAAGATGATGGTTCTCGATTCATGGTACCGGTGGATCTATTTCCATCGTCGATACTCATTAGCAAATTTCGAAGCATGGAACTCATCATTTTGAAAGAAAATAATTAGAAGGTAACATTTTGCGCCGGCGATGTTGGAAGTGTTTATATTGTGAGGCGCTGCACTGGAGGGTAAAGAGAGTTGGAGGTCGGAAAGTGGGACAAATTCGACATTTAGTCTTAAAACTTACCCTGCATGGGCTTGATGAGAGGCCATTTGTGAGGATTCACCATCTTGCTCGGTTGTGATGATTGGTTTTAAAGAATCTTTCTTTCTTTTTTTCGCATTACCGTTTGAGGCGGCATTTGCGATTTGTTGTTTTGCTTTAGCAATCGCAGCATTCTTTATCTGCGCTCCATTCATTATTGTCGTGAATTATATTCGTGGTCGGGTAGAAGGGGGGTGGTCGGTGGTGGGTGGTTGGGAGGAGGGGTACTCCTGTAATTTGTTGTTGTTGTTGTAGATTTTCCGGGACGGAAGGATTGAGGATTTCGGAGTGGGAGAGGAGAGGAGAGAGAGAGGCGGAGGATGGATATGGTGGGTTTGATGGCGGTCGTGCGGTCGTGCGGTCGTCAAAGATATATATTTGCAGAGGCGGATTGGATTGAGTCGCGGGAGGGAGAGGAGGTTGCGGTTGCGGTGGTGGTGGTGGTGGTGGTGTGGTGTGGTGTAGAAGTAGTAAAGCAGACGGATGGATGTAGCTGGCCTGGCACTGCTAGGTACTTTGTTTAGGATCCCGTAATTGGTAGGCAGGCACTTTAACGGCAGAGAAGAAAAGATTCGCTGATCTTGGGTATTGGGTAATGGGGATTGGGAAATGGGAAGGCTAAGTTAATATATAATGGTGGATTGACTGATGATTGATGAATGATGATTGCTTGTCCTACTCAACATAGGATAATGGATTATAAATATAAACGACGACTCCACGACACTTCAAGTACGAGACAATGTATCATGGCCAGACAATCATACAATGCAAATGAATTTTGGTCGAGATAGTTGTAGTGTAGAAGAGACCGCAGCTCCTCGTAGGTTAAAAGGGACAATGCCGATGACGACGAAGAGCAAGATGAAAATGGAAATGAACGTGCGCGGGGCGGGATGGATCTACTCTATGGAATCCATGGCATCCATGGCACCCAAGATCTCCAGGAAGGCAAAAGTCAAGAAACGTCCAGATTTGCTCGGGTTTGGGTCTCATTACGCTCATCTAGGCACACTCCGTCCCTGACAAATGAAAGGGAAAGGAGAAGAGGCAATAAAGCGACACAATGGACCAATTCAATTCTCTCGACTCTCGACTCTCGACCCTCGACCCTTTCAAGCCTCTCAATCCAGCTAGCATGAAGGATTCATTGAAGTCGATCGAAAACAATGGCCTTATCTAAATTGAAATGCTGAACATTGCCTGAACCGTTCGGAGACTAAGGGGAAAGAAGTCGTTCACTTCTTAGACAGGTGGAGAGCATCTAGTCCTCGGCATTCTCAGTCTCTTGTAGGTTATTTTTAATATATTTGCCTATATTCACCTATATTGTATTCCGAGTCCTTGAGTACGAAAGGAATCTGTACATCGTACATCTTCTCATCCCATCTCATTCATCTCATCTCGCCCAAGAAATCAATTACATACCCCGCCCCACCACCACCGAACCCTCAGAAGGAAGAGCCTAACCAGACTCTTTCTTCATCAGCCACATCCAGCCATCCCCCTCTATCGGAGAAAAATCCACACCACACCACACCACACCACACCACACAATTCTCAGCGCATCGCCCCAGCCAATAACCACACACAAAGGCCTATTCTCCCAAAAACGAATTTATTAGCAGCAAGACATATTTCCCTTATCCTGTACTGATAGGATCACAATACCTACTTCCTGACTGACTGCGTACAAGAAGCTGAGAGAATTGTGGATAACATACATACATCACGATCCAGCTTGGTCACTCAGGTGGTCCATCACATCAAACTTTTTTTTTCGCGCTCGCTCGCTCGCTCGCAGAAAATACCTCAGTCATTCACACACTTAGTCATGCAATTCACAACCAAGGACAGACAGATAGGCTGACCGGGAGGACAAATGACAGTATGTATTTGAACTCCAACGACCTCGTAACCAATACCGCTTTCTCTTTCCAAAAACTTTGCTATTATGCTCCAGGCTCTAGCGGGGAAATCAAGATTATTGTATATGCTACAACCGAAGTCACCCGCCCAACGTAAAGTTTTGTAGACCAGCCTCACGTCAAATCACTTCCACCACCCCACGAAGGCCATATTCACAGGCCCCAAACCGTACATAATATACAAAGAAGTTGACACGAAGGAAGTGGTGGCAATAAAGCTGAAGATAAAGATTACTTGGCTTGGATGGCCGCAATCCATTTCTCTTGATCCTTTCTGTAGACGAAAGCGTTAGTACTGGAACATCGTATACATATCAGGATCAAAGGCTGCAACTTACTTGTCAAAATGTAACAGCTGCCCAACCACCGTTTTGACCAAATCCGCTTGACGTTTCTTATCCTTTTGCTCCAAGAATTGGAGAAGAATGGTTTTCAGGTAAACATAATCCATCTTCGCGGCACCATTGACCGGTGATCTGGATCTACCCGAGTCCATGGATGAGCGGGAAGAAACATCGTTTAGTCGAGATTGCTTAGTTTGTAGAGCCTTGAAGTCCTTCTGTAGCTTCTCGTATCGTTGATTAGCTTCCTCGAGGAGGCGCTTTAGATCCGCCTTCTGTTTTTCCGCATCTCTAACCTGCTTCTCGCTGCCGTCCAAAGCATCGCGGAGTTCACCCATAGCAGTCCGAATATCATTAACTTCTTGCGAAGATTTCTCGGCCACCGCTTCGATTTCCTCTCGCCGCTTCTTGAAATCTTTCTCGGATCTTTGGAGCTCGTCTCGTTCATCAATGGCTCGTTTGAGGTCGCGCTCATGGTCGCGGATTTTTTGTTTTAGTTCGTCGACCTCTCGGGAACGACGGCGAGCATTAGTGCTTGCTTCATCTTCAGCCCGATCACGCTCCTCAATAGCAGCCTCCATGCGTTCCCTCATCTCACGGACCTTAGCATCAGCTCGGTCATCCACGTCGGCTAGTAATCTGCGCATAGTTTCTGCTTCTCGAGTTCGCTCACTCAGTAATTTTTGAACCTCACCAAGCTCTTCCTCGAGACTTTCCGATTGTTCTTTAGCTTCCTTCAACTGCATACCAATCTCAGCCGTTTGATCTCTCATGCTTGCAAGTAAACCTTGAGCATTATTGTACTGAGAACCTCTGAGCTCAACTTCTTCTCGAAGACCTTTAGCTTCGTTCGAAAATCTTGACACTTGATCCTCCAGCTCTCGAACGCGGGTACGTAGTCTTCTAGCTTCTTCCTGCACTCTGGAAAGTTCTTCGTTGGCCTTCTCTCCTGATGCAGCCAGTTGAATCTTCTCTGCTTCCGACTTTCTCAAATCGCGCTGCGCAACACGAGCTTGGTCCTCAGCTCTAAGTCGGCCATTAGTCTCTTGCACAACCTTCTCATTCAGTGACCTGATCTCGTTATCTCTATCAGCAGCTTGCTTCTTGAAGCTAGCGACATCGCCCTTTAGATCTTTTTCCCGAGCCTCTAATCTTCTCAAATCCGATGTACGGGCATTTAGCTCATCCTTAACAGATTTGAGATTTGCATTCTCAGCCCGCAAGGTTTTGAGTTCCGGCTGAGCTTTCTGCAGCACTTCCTTCAAGTCCGTCAAATCCCTGTAACGAGATGTGGCCAATTGCTCAGCAGCTCCCAGATCTTTTTGTAGCGTACTAGATTTAGCTTTGAGATCCTCATATTCTGCTGTGAGCTTCTTGAAATCCTCCTCAACCTTAGCAGAAGCTGAAGATTGGTTCTTGTGATTTTCGATATCCGACTCCAATTTGGTGACTTTTTCTTGAAGGGCTGTCTTTTCCGCTTGGAGCTCCTTTATCTTTTCCTTGGCTTCTACATGCTCCTGCCCAACCTGTAAGAAGTTGTCCTGCATGTTTTCGAGCTCTTCACGGAGATCTTCTTCAGTCTTCCTCTTCGTTTGTAACCTTTCGATTTGTTTGTCTTTATCTGCTACTTCTTCCTTTAGTCTGTCTATTTCATCTTGCAACTCACTCGTTGCTGGGGTTGCAATTTCGGGAGTCGGTGCTTTCTCAGCTACGGCGGGAGCAGGCGCAGGCGCAGGCGTAGCAGCAGCGTTTCCACCCTTCTTCTTCTTTTTGTTGTTCTTTTTCTTCCCACCACCCGAAGCGGCAGGTGTAGCAGTAACTGGAGTGGAGGGGCCTGTTGTTGGTACCGTTTCAGCCGTCTGTGATTGATCTTCGTGGGCATTGAGGGTTTCAATCTCTGCGGAGAGCTCTTGAATGCGCTTCGTGTCGGTCTCTTTTGACTCCTGCAACTCCTTGATTTGTGTATCAAGTAACTTAACACGCTCTTCAGCTGCTTTCCGTGCATCAACTTCGGATTTTAGTTCATCTTTTGACGAAGATTGAGCTTTCAGTTCTGATTCTAGTGCAGAGATCTTCTCTGAACTATCTTTCTTTTGCTCTTCTAAGCTCTTTTCAAGCTCGGCTAGTTGAGCTTCGGTTTTACCCAGCTTCTCTTTCAAATCTCGGAGCTCGTCATTTTGAGCATCCAGCTGCACTTGTCGTGACTGCGCAAGGCCGGTAGCCTCTTTGATGGAACCATTGAGCTCAAGAGTAACCTTCTCCAAGTCTTGTGCAAGTCCTGATCCAGATTCTTGTGCGGCGGACAAGTCATTTTGGAGTGTAGATACTTTCGATTTCAACTCCGCAATCTCTGCTGTCTTGGCCTTGACTTCGGTCTGTAGCTTTGGCAATTCATCATCGTATGAGAAGAACTCCTCGTTGACATCCTTGTTGTCGGTAGATTCTGGTTTCTGCTTGGGAGAGAAAAGTCCAAGTACAGAAGCAACTGGAGACTTTACTGATGCGGATGGGGTATCACTGCTGGTAGCCTCTGTCTTCTCCGTGGGCGCGGTCGAGCTTTCCCCGGCGACTGATGTACTTTGGATTGAAAGTAATTCTTCTTGGAGGCTGGTGTTCTTTTTCTCGGACTCCTCGAACTTCTTCTTGTACTCGTCTCGGTCTGCCGTAACCCGCTTCAACTCGTCCATAACCATATCTCCTCTCAGATTTAACTGGTTCAAATATTCCACAAGCGCATCTGGTTCTTTGATAGAGTCTATAGGTGTATGTTCCTTGAGGACTTTTTCGAAAGGTTCGATAGAAACGGCGCGGGCATGCGCAACCCGGTAAGACCGTAGAAGTTCTATGTCATCATTAACAAAAGTGAATTGAGAATATTGAATGACGAATGCGCACCCTGATATCTCCCTTCTAACTTCTCAAGCTTCCTCAACTTCGTCCGCACCTCTGTTGGAAGCTCAGAGGAAGGCCTTTGGGCGGGCTCCTGCCCTTTATCGCCCCCATCGGCAGCACCGTTTTCCGCCGGAGCATCGCCATTTTCCGCCATTGCTGCAGGCTTCTCATTCACCGGTGCCGGGGTTCCAGTTCGAGATGGCTCCTCGGATTCGTCGTCTATCACGAAAGCTGTCTCGAATTCTGCGGGATCTGGACCTCTGCCACCTGTCCCATCCTCTTCCTTAGGACGTGGCTTTCCTGGTTTCCTCGCGGGGGATTCGTTTGCAGGACGTCGAGAAGATGTAGAGGCAGATCGCACTGGAGGGGCGCCAGTCGCTTTTTGACGAGCTTGTTCTTCAGCAATGCGAGAATCTATTGCGCCCTTGATCCGCTTTGAATTCGTCAGCCAAATTTACCGGCAGGGCTCTGATCCATATTTCCGTTAACTTACCTGGAACATTGTGTCCACATAGGATAGAAGTGGCTTCTGATATCGTTAGAATAGAAATTATCTATGTGATGAGTCGCAAAAAGAAATATCTACAAATTATGACCATGATTATTGGTCCTTGAAAGAGTACTCTGTACTTATGCACGTCCGAGAATTATTTTGTGTTGTCGAATAAACCTTACCTGTCAAGTTGGAGTATTACGAAGTATAATCGAGAGACAAAGCGAGCGCTTCCCCATAGATTTCGGGTGCACAGCACCTGGTTCTCATAGCCTCAAACATAGGAAGCACGTAGCACGGAGGCACGATTACTTGCAGTTTGTACACGGCTGCTTCAGACTCTCAGAGCCTCAGATGTATCGGTACTCTGCTGTACGGATACACCGACCTACGTTCTGCCCTGAGTGGCCCCGTATTATTTAATTCCATACCTGCAATAGAACGGCACCACGAGTTCCCTCAGTCTATTTCGAGACACTCGTGTCAAGCATCGTCGGGTGTCCACTATTCGTGGTCGTCAGTCCCCAAAGTCGCATCCACGGCATCCCACGTAGTCTGTGCACTGCACTATTAATGCACATCATCCAATCACGCACAGGACAAGGAGCCAGCTTCAGTGACGAAAGCGAAAGCTATTGCTGTCTGTACCTTGACTCCATACTTCCCACACACCACAAAATATAAAAATGAAAGGACACCCTACAAAATCTATTTAGAAATCAACATGAGGAGGTGACAATAGGTTACGACTATTTCTGAAGCAAACAAGATGGTATCAATATGGCCGTGGAAAGTAGGTTGCCTTTGATCCAGCCAACAGGTCCTGCGTGAAGCATCACTAACCCTGTGTTTCTTTCGCAGCGCGAGGATAACTCCCCGGCCTCGTTTGAAAAGACTCTTGCTGCTCTGGCAGATAAAATTTCGAAATCGCAGGCACTATTAGAATCTCGAAGGTTACGCGGCAGAAGGGTTAAAGCTCTATGGACCCTATATTCAAGCTTTGCGTATTTGGTGGTCTTTGTCATAGTCCTTCTGGTGATAGGATGGAAGAACTTGTCAGCTTTGGAATACACTGGTCTTGCGGGAAGTCCTTTGGTGTCAGTACAGCCATCCGGCGCATCAGGAGAACACAAGCTAATATATCTCTAGCATCTACCTCATCCGAAGCGGAATCACGAGCTACTACAACTATCGAGTTGAATCGATCGCGCGCCGTGTGGAAGAACAACAGGCTGAGCGGACCAAAACCATCGACAAACTCAAAGCTGCCACAAGATACAACTCAACACAAGAACTTTTGGAGAAGTATGGCGGCGTACCACCAAAACCTGCCCCGCCGAAGAGGACACCATCCGTGAAGAAAACTTCCAAAGACAAACCAAGCCAGCCTGCTCGCGTGAACATGGGCCCACCTGCGACAGCGAATATACCCCGCCCTAACCAGATCCCGAGTCAGCCATCCACCCCTCAACCACTTATGAGCAGGACCCCACCACCCCCTTTCAACGCCCCATCACCAGCCGCCGCTCGTGAAGAACCTGGCCCCCCAGAGTTCGCACCAAACGCATTCTCAGCACCTCCTCAATTTGCACAAGGTAGCGACCTTCATCGGGAAGGCCACTGGTATGACCGGGTGCTGGACTTGCTATTGGGTGAAGATGAAACACTTCCGAAGAACCGCACCGCAATGATCTGTCAAAATTGTCGACTTGTAAACGGACAAGCCCCACCTGGTACAAAAAGTCTAGCAGAATTAGGGAAATGGAGATGTTATGGCTGTAGAGCATGGAATGGCGAAGAGGATGAAGCTGCAAAGGCCGTAAAAGAAATGAAGGAAATAATTCAAGAGACAAAAGCAAGTGAGCCATTCACTTCGGGATCGGAGCACCATAGTACGGAGCCCGAAGATACTCCTGGAAGCGAAGACCTTGAACACGACGAGCCGGCAATTCACATTAAGAATGAAGACGACTCTGAAGAGGAGAAAGTCGATGTTCAACCCAAAAAGGGTCGACCAAAGTCAATTCGGAAAAAGGCATAGGAGGGAAGTTTGTCGGGGAATGTTTCAAAAGTATCAGGAGTTTTCATTATTCTTGCAAATTTATATTACATTATCATTGAAGTATCCCCATCGCTGTATGCTTGCTGTATTCCTGCTATATTCTTATTGAGTGGACAATGTTGGTTTCATATCCAAATAAACCATGCATTTTTTTGTTTTTGTTTTGTTTTCCGGTTGCTGAGTACTGTGATCAGACAAAGTTGTAATCGTACATCTTTCGTACAGTTTAGTTCATCTTGCTAGCTGGTAGCTTATATTGCTGCATATCAGCTTGACCACGAGCGTGTCCTTGAAGTTGGTCAACTTCTGCTGGTGTTGAAGACCTCTTGAATTTTCTACGCCCAGCGAACGCGGATCTGATTGGCGCTTTCGTGGGTGCGTTGTTGGCAAGGTTTGCAATAGCTGGACTGTCAATTTTGGCTCCGGCTTTCATTTGCTCATATGTTCGGTTCCTGTGCTTCCAGCCAGACCAGTCATACACAGACATCTCCAGTGCTAAGGGATCGTTGCTGAATATCGATGAGGTTTGTCGGGTGGTGGAATGTTCTTTTGAGATGGAACCCCTCTCCTCTCTGAGTATAGGTCTAGCTCTCGCTTTGTCAACCAAACGCGAGGCCGGGTCGAAAGGAACGGCTCTGGCAAGCAACATGTTGGTCGCCCTAATCTCTTCCTCCTCGGAATCAGAATAACTCTGATTCTGCGAAGACTGCATCATTGAAGCAGTAGCCTCGTCCTGAGGTTCCGCCTCTGCCTCCTTATCAAAATAACTCGGTTCCTGCGAGTACTGCATGCTTGTAGCACTAGCCTCTACCCGAGGTTCCGCCTTTACCTCTCTCCGAAACGGTCTAGCTCTCGCCCTAGCAAACGAGTCAACAGGCACAGCTCTGGCAATCGCCCTATGAGTAGTAGCGCCGAGGTCTTCATCCTCCGAGTCAGTATAAGCACCATCCAGCGAAGAGCGAATTCTTGCAATCCTACCTTCTAACCAAGAATCAACACGTGACATCGAATCGAAAGACTCAGCTCTAACACGCAATGGATTAGCAGTCCTGGGCTCTTCTTCCTCAACATCAGTTAGTCTCTTGGGCCCCAACTGGCGTATAATCGCAAGCTTAGCATCTTCCCTCGATTCCGCCCTCGCCTTCCACTCCTGCACAATCCTCGCCCGCTGAGCTTTCCGCTCTTCGTCCATAGGAGCTTGGAATACTTTCGTCTCGGCAAGATTATTCGCTCGTCTGATCTCCTCCCAATCCTTGGCTGTGACTTTCCGCAATTTGTATTTCTCCTGGTAGTTCACTTCAGGAACTTTCGGCCCTGTGCCAAACACCCGCTCCAGAAACGTCGGTTTTGGCTGGATTGCCTCTCTCTCTTTTTCTTTCTCTTTGTCCTTCAGCTCTTCCTCCCACCCTTCCAACGCCAACCTCATGCATGCTGAGTCAGTCAACAACGGCCCTTGGAACTCACTCCCAGTCAAGCTAGGCGTGCTCATTCTGCTGACTGGCTCTTCTTCGCCGTTATCCACCAGCACAGGGACGGTCATAACTTCCATCTTGCCGCCACGCTCCCGCAAAGCTAGTTCTTCTTCATCCCGATCATGCGCCCGTGAGACACTGTCTTCGCCGCGTCCGGACATAGGATCTATATAGTCCGGGTCGGAGGGCGAGGGGGATCGAGAGGGGGGGAAGATATTGATGATTGAGCTTATGCGGGTTAGAGTGGAGTGCGCGATAGGGCGTAAGGGGGTCGGGGCGTATATGTCGATGTTGCGGCGTAGGGATCGGAGACTGGGGATGTGCGGGAGGGGAGGGCGACCATATAATGGCCCTGATGAGTATATCCAGCCTGAGTCGCGGGTTACTGGGTACTCAGCCATTTTGAGTGCAGGAGATGATATATGCTGTTTGGTTGTTTGGCGATGAGTCTGAAGACGCTGGTTTGGTGCGAACCAAGTGGTTAGGGGTTCGATTGTGATTCCTCTATCCTCTTATTCGTTAATCCTGATTGTGTTGTTCCGTTTGATCTTCATCTAGTCGTGTTTGAAATGCTATTCATAAAATGTGCTGGTCAAGAAATGACTTTATGCGTTTGTGAATGAGTAGATTCCAAAAAGTTATCAACGCTCCGCTGTTCATGTTTTCTATGATTTGAAGAAATCGGAAGAAAGTATGGGCATACAGAAAGATATATATATGAGACTTGAAACGAGAGGAAGTTTTTACGGGAGTGCTAATACATTCACATTTCACTGTTCAGGTCGGTCCTGTAGATAACATCGAGGTGAACAACGAACTAGCGTGAGGGGGACTACTCAAGCTAGAGATGGCGCAATAGCAATTGAGATACCTGATGTGCGATTGGGCATGCCTAGCGAGTAGATCTCCTGTTTGCTTCTAGCTACTAGCAACAGGAGATGAAATGAGAGGCGTAAATGGAGTGAATATAGTTAGTTTGGTCAGTAAATGATGTTTGCTACTTATTACTCGGCTGTCTATGGCAGGCAAATGAACAACTATTGAATAACAGCATCTCATTAGGAAACTAGTCTGGTTGTTGTAATTGACTGCGTTGTTTTCATCCTGACTCCTCAGAAGTTAGCGAGATTCCGTGAGCAAGTTTATTCACCTATTCAGTTGACACCGAATAGGTGAATAGGCGTAGGCATCCAGCCTCCTTCTGCTGTTCTTCTCTAATGTTTGTTTTAAGAACTACAGCTGATAAGTTAGGTTAAATTGATGTTTGAAGATTCGGGGAGATTGTGTTAAGTTAGTCCGGACATTCTTCCTTGCGTTATTCACCTACCTACACCTGTATTCTCTCCGGCGATTCTATGCTCTTCTCGCTTCATTTATTAAATTTACTCCAGTGCATATTAAACACGCTCATTTGAGAGCTAAGATACGGGAATGCATTTGCATATTCACCTGGACAAAAACTAGTTGATATCTAATATCAGCACGGTCACGGCTCATGCACAGTCCTTAATGTTAGGAAAACAGATTGACGTTTCATTTACTATTCTAGCCGAGCAACTAACTGTACGGCCAGCCTAAACCTTCAGCAGTTCTTGTATGCTTCATCTATATACATCAATTCCTATTTACCCAGCCAGTCTAGGGTTTCTTTGTACCCTTAGTACCCGTCGCAGTCTTCTTTTTTGGCGGCGATTTCGAGCTGGATTTCCCTTTATCTTTCTTTGGTGGTGTTTCACTGCGGGATCGCTTTTCCTTGTTGTTAGTATCGCTAATGTTGAGGTAGGGTATGTCGTCGTTATTATCTTTTCCTTGGGAGGAGGACATTGCTTGGGATAGTGGAGGGGTTGGAGGGGTTGGAGGTGATGTGCGATGCAAAATACTAGGATGAGTAGGTTCGACGAAAGTCAACGAGATTTATTGTAGGACTAAGACGAAGTGTTCTGATCAAGTGGTCGTGAGACGAAAAGTGGTTTGAACGTTTCTGAATATTGGTGCTGGATATGCTCTTTATATAACTTGGAAGTAGTGGTAGACTGTGTTTGTTTGAATGTTCCTCTTGCTATACAATATCGAAGGGCTTCTTATAGTCTTCTGGACTCTGCTAGAGTCATGGTTCTTGGACAGCATATAGGTCTATGGATGAAGAATACATCTGCTCATCCAGACCCAGATCATACATTTTATGTCTATCAAGCTTATATGACCACCTTTGGCCGAAAGGCCTCAACAAAATGATGCTATTATAGCATTTTTAGATTGCTCTTTGGTCACTGGGAGTCAGTCTGCTTATTTCTGATGCTATTTTCAAATATATGTCGCGGTCGCTGTACGTTGGTTGATCTGACGCAGGCGCAATGTATTGCCCTCGACCAAGTGTCTAATTCTACGTACTACAGCTCCTTCACGGACACCTTTTTATGTATCTAGCAACATGCTGGTACCACTGACCCAGCAATGTTTCGATAAAGGTTGAAATTATGATCAGAGCTCGAGTTCACGCCATTCTTTTCACCTGCAACTAGCATCTTCACTTCTTGTTTCTATCCGCTACAGGCTGTCGGCAATGGACATCGGTTGAACCAGCAGACTTCGGTTCATAACATAGTTATCGTCATGCCTATGATCATCCGATCTGCCACTTTTAAAACATAAGAATTGTGTACTAAAACCCAATGAAGGTCACCAACACAGTCGTGACAGTTTGCAGATGTTACGGCTCCAGTCTATCTCCCAGACTCACGGCCATTACATTTAATGCCACCAATAATAGGTTGCAAACATTAATTTATTTACTAAAAGGTCTATTTAACAATGAAAGTAAAGCATTCGAAGACTCAGTGCTAGAACAAGCTGTTTAGGAGCTGTTCAAGTCACGGACTCGGCAGTTGAAACACAAGCCTCCTCATTCTCATCAAAGAAAACAATTATCCACCGACTAATCATCCTTCCCCAGATCTTTCCCGAAATTTTCATGATGGTTCCGTAAGAAATCTATATACTCCGAGATGTCACGGCTTTCGTCCTTGGCGTTCTCGCTACTTTGGGTCTTGCTCTGATCCTTCGCTTCACGCTCAACGTGTTTCGCACCGGCTTCTGATTTGCATTCCGGAATACTGGTTTCATATCATCAGCTGTTATTCCATGATTTGAAGCTTTTCCCAATTGAACTTACCTAGTGGATGGGCTCTTGGATAAGTTGGACCGTGAGGCCTTGGTTGCATTTGGGACAGACATTGGTACTTGAAGTTGTTTCACACACGATAGCATGTTGGTATCAAGCAAGGAGAATACTTTGAAACAGAAGCAGAACATGTAACTTTTATATGAGTGCTTGATGGAACATGTTACGCACTCACTCGTCAGTTTCATAGGCAGTCGCGTATCAGAATGGAGATATTACACGAGGTCGTCAATTTGGTCGCTTACTCGCTGCCGCCTGAATTGACGAATAGAAAGTTATGCGCGTTGGTCTGACATAAATTTTTATGTAAATAAGATACGGAATACACGAGCAGTGCTCTTAAATAAGCGCCTCAATCCCTCATGTTCTCGTCTGTTACCGGCGAAGAGTCTCTAGTAACTTGTTCTGCGGTATTGCTGCGCTTCAACCCATGTTTTGGTTTTGGCAGTTTCTTACTAGTTCTTGAATTTACTTTTTTGATTGCAGAATCTGATTCTGAGCTTTCATATGCTTGGCTCTGACTATGGCCTCCGAAGGTAGATGCTTTTTTAGGCTTCGGAGGCCTTGTCCGGTCGTTGACCTTCGTTGACTGGGTAGATTTTTGGGCAGCCTTCGGCTGCTTCGGCAGATGCCTGGATTTCTTAGCAGGCAGCGAGGTCGTACTATTTTCCGATAGTATCGTAGAATTACGGTTTCTGTCGTTGTTAGCATTTTGTTATCCGAAATGTGGAACGACTGCTCCAACATACCGTTGTGGTGGATCCTCGGTTGGCATGGTCACGCTACGGGCCGGCGGCTTGGCAGGTTGTAACGATTTTCAACAGAAGAATATGAAGTTGGATATATAGGTGATTGTGAATGCAAAACTCGAAGCAGAATTGTGGGATACTAAGACTGAAAGTCAAGATGTCCGCATCTCAGTTCTTTTATAATTCTCTCAGAAAAAGAAAAACTCTTTTTTTGCAGAGTTTTCATCTATGAAATGGTGTACTGTTCCAGCACCAGTTCTGGTGCCTAAGTGGGAAGGCGGTGGTGAGCCGCAATCTGCGAAGCGCTTAGGTTACCACTTACTTCACTTCAGTGCGTCATCATGGGTCGAGCACAGTCTGATCCCCGCTGTTCTTGAGATAATACACCTCAGGCAAATATTCTTAAGTGAACAATGGCGAATTCTTCGCTCTACCTGGCTACCAAGACTTTGGACTCGGGATAGACGTGCCAAAGTACGAGACAATATTATGGAAGTGCAGCGAGTATAAAGGGGCAAGCAGGTGTCTTCTGAAGATTGTATGAATACCTATTCACGGTATCTACCAAAATATCTTGCACAACGAAGAAGTTAAGATCTAGTAAAAGGAGGAGCACGTTGCTGAAATGAATATAGATCTCGTTATGTCTTCCTCACCCCACCTCGGGCCTATTTCATGAGCCATCAAGGTTGTATAGTAGCTAGGTACAGTCGAATTGACCTAAGTTTGCAATTTCAATGGCTCCCTGGCTACTAGTAGTTATATCTAGTAGTACTGTTTATCATGGCTATATCCGCAAGTCACACCCGTTCTTGGCTCAACGGGAATTTCTATGGTGAAATCACATTTGTAGACTACCCGAATACATTAAAGTGTAAAATATTGACGACAAAATGTAATGATCAAGTTTATGGGAAAGCAGAGATACATTCATCAATAAGCCCAAGAAAGAATGTCAGTTTTATTAAATTGTATAAATTCTCTATATCTCACCAGAAGTATAGATTCCGTCTCGCGAATCCCGATGCCTGTCTTTGCACTCATCTTCTTTATTTCTCAGACCCGTCTACGACATAGGCTTGGTAAGGTTTCCCTCTGACTTGCTTATGTCTTTTGTTACTGGAGTCACGGTTGGAGCTAGATGCCGCAACTTCTGCCCCATTTCCCCGCGGCGATAATGAACGAGGTCGCTTTGTTCTATTGAATGATTAGCTCCTATCACACCAGACAACAAGATACGGAATGTCAGGGAGAATCATCACAGACTTTAAGGTGTTGCTGCTGTCACTATTCTCTTTATGTCCAGGCATTTTGATCACCTATTGTGTCTAGTCAACTTTTCGAGTTCGTTCCTCTCGAAAAATAGTTGTGCAGTTCGTCACGTCAAACCTGTTATATATACACACGTACAACATATTTCTTTCTCATTCATTCCACTTAAAAAAGCATCTAGCCGTTCGAAAAGACTAGTCGTCGCGGTCATGGCTTGAAAAAAAGGTGGCGGATGCCTCAAGGCCAGGATTCGGGTCATTCGGCCTTGTGGAGTTGATTAACCTTACCCAGAATAAGCTTACGCGATGAGATGAGATCTAAGCGCCATTAAAGAGATTTCCATTCTAAGTGTTGGTCAGCCATGCCATTGAGAGAAACAGGCCAGGGGTTCTAGTCTTCTACATTCTCTAGCCACTGTTGGTAAGGCTGGCCCCGGCTGGACGTGATACGACCTCTTGCAGGATGAAAGCTATCCTTAGGTATATGATAAATCGTCATCATAAACGAGGTTCGACCTCATGCCTACAGCTGTAAGTTCAAAGCCCATGGCCGGTGTATTAATGGGAGACCAAGAAGTTAAATTTGGATCGGTTGTATTGATCTGGTTTTATGCTCTTCGATTTGAGGGACTAACTAAGAATGAAATACGAATAGATATATTGATATCCCAATACTCATGAACCCAACATATGAAAAGATGCTCCGCATCACTTCATCCCAGTGCTGCCCGTAAATACTGTTCATTGAGTTAGTGAAGGCTACATCCACTCGTCTTACAATACTCACTTGAAGTCTTGCCGCTCCTACATCGGCCTCGGAGATCTTTCCATTCGCGAAAGTCAGTGCTGCAAGATCCTTCTTTCTTTCTTGAACTGTGACAACTTGCTCCTCAAAAGAATTCTTCATTCGATATCGGATGGTTGTGACTACCTTTTTCTGTCCCATTCGGTGTACCCGACATAAAGCTTGCTCTTCCATCATCGGGTTCCACTGAGGCTCCATAAGGTATACTACAGAGCCTGCTGTGAGGTCCAATCTTTTTGGTGTTATTGATGGCAGAATGAAGATGCTGTGGGCTTGACTTACCCTGTACCGCCGCAAGTTATGGATACGAGGATAGCTCGAACGCTTGGATCTTCTTGAAACTCCTGGATAGCTAAATTACGCTTTTTGGAAGACAACCGTCCGTCAATTCGGGTATATTGAATGGAATTTGATATGAAAGAGGATTCAATCAGATCGAGAGTGTACGTCCAATATGAGAACACAACACTGTAAGGTTGTATTAATATTAGCAACAGGAATTAGAGATAAGACTTACCATTTATCATCTGCTTTGAGGGATTTCAAACTCTCCATTAGTGCAACGATTTTGGTTGGAATCTCTCCAGGTTTCATGATTGGTAGTGTCTCTTTTGTCTCTGAGACTAAGGGCTCCGTGGGTGCGAATGACACTCTGTACCCCAGACAGTGAGCTATCGGTTGGCAGACAGGACATCGGGTTGATTCTTTGTCTTCCGTCAGACAAGATCCACAGACTAGGTGAAGACATTCAGACAATTTAGGCCGAGGAATTTCGCTATCGTTAGTTTCGACATCCTTAAGTGTAGCATCTGCTAAGTTCAGAGAGCACATCGCACAGATTGCATTGCCAGCATCTAGCATGCTCTCAAACATCTCTTGAGCTTTGAATTGAGACCAAGAATCTCTAGTAGATGCAGTCGTAGCCTCTTTCTGACGATGCATTGTTCCATGAACGCAGATGAGTCGCAGTTGAGTTAGCCATTGCAAAGCGTTCATATACACCCCCTTCTGCGGATTTCCCAGAGCATCCTCAACTATTCGTCGCGTTTGAGTCTTGGTACTTTCATATAAATCGCTTTCGTTGGGGCTGAAGTCAAGGTATTGGACTAAGTCATGGCGAGGTGGCAGACTGATTGTCGCTGTGGTTCGATATAAGGTGACAAAATTAACGAGGGTCTTGACTCGGAGGAATCCATCATTGTCATTGTCTTGCCAGCTCCGTACAATTTCGTTATTGAATACTAGGGGATTGGAGTACGGATATATTCTTAGAAATTGGAATAAGCTCGCAAGGTCTGTGAGCCTATTCTGGATCGGGGTCCCTGTTACCGCCCAGCGATGTTGAGCTTCTAAATCACACGTTGCTTTGGCAATCGCAGCCGACCGATTCTGAATGATGTGGGCTATTGATGTAAGTAAGGTAAGTCCACATGAAGCGTGCTGTGGGAGCATACCTTCATCGAGAATGATACGATGCCAGTAAACCGAGAAAAGTGACGGCGACCTCGTCGAGCGGTTTTTGAAAGCTTTCCAGTGGATAGCCACAGTGTTGTACGTGGTGATTACCACGTCAAACGTATGGAGTTGATCTACAGCTGGTTTGCTGACGCCATGGAATCTGCACCATGATAGGGAGGTTGGATATAAATGCCTATCAAGGTCAGTAAAAAGAATAACGATATATCTGAGGGCTTCCCACTAACGTAGAAAGCTGCATTTCCCAGGTCTGTATGACTATAATTTGGGGTTAGCAGATAGAGCAATTAACAGGTATTTGACTATCTTACGAGACAGTGGGACTACGATAAGAGTTGCTTTAATGGTAGGAAGCTCAGTTCCTTGATAACCTTCTGTCTTAGAGTACTGGTTCGCTGCTATGAGGGCTATCATGCTGAGAGATTTTCCCAAGCCCACTGTTGGTAGCTTGAGTTAGTAATTATAGACAAGGCAATGAACTGCTTCATAAATTCTCAATTATCTAGAGTTCACCGGTGTACTTCGAGTCTTCGCATGTGGACTTTGGCACTGAAGGTTACGTACTTTGATCTGCTAGAAGCCCAGCTCGGAAGTTCGGCGGCTCGGTTTGTTGTTTCTTCCCGGTGATGTTGTTGATGTATCTATACTGCTTAGCTAAATCATGGCAATGAATTGTAATGAGTACGTAGTATTTCCCTCTAGATTGGTTCCTTTAGACCATACGTCTTTCCCGGCTTCCTCGTATGCTAAGCCCTGTTCACGTTTTAACATGAACGTCAGAGCTTGCTTTTGGTGTCTGGGCATTGATCAGCATAGTTTTGGGAAGGAGCTTAGAAGCTGACTTGTGAAGTAGAGTCCTTATGAGGCTTGGTTGAACAGTTTCCAGGAGATTGCGCTCTTGATTGAGAAGTTCGAAAAGGTTTGGAACCACCCTCAGCGTTTCCATTTGCACACTTTGGACATGTGGGTTAAAGGAGAAAGTCATGACTGGCTCATGGTTGTCTTCGTGGAGAACATGAGGATTATGATAAAGTACGTTCCTATCACAGTGGAGAGGATCTTGTAAAAACAGTCCGTAATCAGCGAGCCAACTACCAACATCTTCTGAGATAGATTTTGGGCCGTATAAAACAACGCAGCAAGTGACCATGGTACTCTCCAATTCTCCGTTGGTTTCGCAGCTTTCCAGTGCGACAGGATATCGTGCATGGCAGTAGAATTGTGTCGCGCACCCAGCTGATCTAAGAGCACGAATGATCCGCGCAGAGCGTTCAGATAATGTGCCATAGTTGTTACTGTCATCGAGTCTTAGCAGCTCATTGTGCTCGCTCAAGAAAACGGACTCGGCGGGGTCAATCGAGGAGGAAGGTAAATGTGGGCCCCTTTGCAAGGGAAGATCGACCTGAGAGTTAGTTAGCCCCAGATTGATTTTCTAGTCATTTACGACAAGTGCGATGGTAGGAAATTGAAATACCAGCCCAAAGCAAACATCTATCTCATCGCTGTCGCCGCCATCAATCGCCGAATGACCCTGTAAAATCTCCGCTCCTCGTTGCCGTTTGCTTAATCTCTCAGAACTCGTCATTTCTGGCAGCGGAGGTTACTATCCACTCTTTGATAATAGAATGATTCTTCGTACTAGATATTCCGAGATTATCGGGTAATTAATGAATGTGCAAACCAAATCGTGTAGTCGTGGGCTGGGCAACCTCTTATTAGAGGTTATTCACAGGTTTTTTGTATGATGTCGGCATAATATCGCTTATAGGAGGGTATAGTAGGCAGCCGAGGAAGCAGGAAATTTTCCGTAAGCAACATTCTCAGCCTTTTTAAAACTTCAGGACTCTGAATCTCTGTTCTGAACTTAATTTCTATGCAAACAAAATACTTACTAACATCACTGTATGCTATTCTCTGCTGGAACATTATTACTGTAAAGAATAACAACTCTCTGCGATCCTGTAATACTATATACTATATGAAGCTGTCTGACGATTCGGCAATTTCGGCCATCATACCATGCGCACCGCATCACGCCGCCAGCATCTCACGCGCTGCTGCAGGCCTATATAAGGAACGTGCTTCTCATTCCTGTAGTTAGCTCCTGGGGTTTTAATACTCAGTTCACGTTGAATCCATTATGCTGTGCCATATGCAAAGTGCTTCAGGAAAGCACGTCTCAGTGTCCCCGTCAATCTTTCCTGGCCGCTAACTTTACCACGCTGCATATAACTTATTCGCTGCCGCAGAAATCCTTGAACTGCTCTACTACTCTACAGATCCTCTAGTAAAGCCACAATTTACTCCTCCAATTTATAGGTAATCTGTGGACTGAAAAGTAATCCAGGAATCTTTATGTAAAGCGTATGAATCATTATATAAACATATAAATGCCCTCGATAAATAAGTATAAATTCTAAAAACTCGCTGATTGATACTGTAGAGTATTTATAGACTAACAAATAACCGGCGGATATCCTACTTCTGTTCTCCACTCTCCTCTATAACAGATTAATCAACGGATCCTATATCCCGTGATAACTCTGGTGATGCTACCACGGTTAACCGTTTACGTAGCTTAGCTGCTGCAAGATGTTTAAGGGAATCCAGATGTGACGCAAAATTTCTCAAACTATTCCATTTATCATCACAATCCACACATATTATATATGTATTAAATGATTGACTCGATCGATGATCCGGCCAAAGCAGACTTCTGGTAGTGGCAAACTCAGGCATAAGAATTGCTTGCACTGAATCAGGATAGGTAGCTATGAGAGTAGCAAGACCGGATACCAACCATGTTGCTGGTGGAGGTTATTCGTCAGTTAGTCACCGGGTAATAGTCTCTGAAGTAGACAGCAGCAGTTTTGTGACTTTAGAGATTAGTTGCCATATCTAGTCGACGGCGGCAAATGTTCTAGTGATGACTTTGCTAATACTAGTGGAAATTGCACTTACACAGGGCCATTCATCTATTGTTTCGCGATCGAATTCGAACCCTGTCATCTTGAAGTAGGACATGCGGTAACCTTTTAGCAGTTTATCCATTGAATTAGATATATCTGCGTTAGTCTTTATTCGACAGTCGCGACAGTAGCACTCAGTGGCTTTAAAGGCGAAACCCGGGACCGGAGTAATGCAACTGATAGAGTGTAAATTGCTACACTTTCTACACTTTATCCGCAATTTTTCACTGTCAATATGTTGACAGGAACATGATTGGGCTGAGTCAGGTGAAGTCTGCCGAAACGCTGGCTGTATTTGTTTTGCGATGGGTATCCTAGATTGTGCTGTTGTGTCGTTGGTGTTGGAGGGACCAAGGGTAATATCCCAAAACGGTGACTGTGTTTCATTTTCGAATGACCGTTGTGCGTCTCCGCTAATTGGTAGCGTTATCCCATAACTCTTAAACCGCCGATTGATGTCATCGGGAAATTTGTGGAAGTTGCTGGTTTCAAGATGCATGGAGTTTGCATCAAGAACAATTACTGGGTTCTGTTGTCCTTGCTCCATTCGACCTTCTCGTCCAAATGTCTGAATATGTGAAAGGGTGGAATTCGCATGCTTTTGGGGTATAGTTTGTGGTTGCGGTTGCGTATTATTCAGTTGAAAATGTGAGTTCGCTTTTTTGTTCAGTGGTGAATGCTCGCTCCGGGGAATGCTCTGGCTCTGGAATTCCTCTCTCAAATTCCTTCCTTGGGGTCGCCGACGAATCGGTAGGATGACTTCATCCATCTTGCGATGGTACAACTGGATGTGTTTCTGTAGGGCTGCCTTGGTCGAGAAACCCGCGGTATGGATCTCACATCCAGATTCTGAACACTTGAATCGTCTCATGTGTGATGCTTCGTGCCTATCTCTATCCCGTGGTGAAAATAAACGACTCCCCCTACTTGGGCAAGGCGAATAACGACATGGTAGCAATGAATTGCCGTAAATCGTTTTGAACTCCCGGACACGCTCTAGGATCACTCCAGTAATGCCATCTTCAGGTACTTTTAGAACAGATTCTGCAATCGTGTAATACCTATATAGTATCGCACTCATGGTCGTCGGGTCGTTTTCAATCTCTATTTGCTGGATATCTTGGAAAAATAAGTAAATAGCATTGTGATGAATTGAAATAACTACACTTACTTTTAGGATCTGTACGATGATGATTGTCTTGATTTGAGATCTCTTTGAAAATAAGCACATCTCGCATGAGTGAGCGGAGGCTTGATGGTAAGTTCGTCTGAGCCAATCGCTGCTCTATATCAGGGAGGGCTTTTAATTCTCGCGAGGCTGAGATAAAAGTGATAGGCATATCTTTCTTTCGAAGACATAGTAACCTTGACAGCAAGCCAATCAAAGTCTCCGAGAAAGGCGCGTTACATCGATACTGCAGCTCAGCATATCTCAGGGTGTGCTGAGCTAGAAATTCGTTGGCGTATGTATGTAAACCATGGAAACCCTTCACGACTTGAAGAACTTGCTCCTCTTCAGAGTTTCCATCGTGAATGAGACTTTGACTTGTAAATAAATAAACAGCACAAGCGGATGCCACTGTAAGATGAGCGTCACTCTCCCGAAGAAACGGACCACTTGTTTGATGGAGAATGTATCTGTGAGAGACATCAGCAGTTGCGCAACCAACGCCAAGCATATTGTACACTTACTCTTTGGCCGAAAAATGTACGAAATCCACTGAGTCCTCGAAGCCTACCTCGATAAGAGGTCTGCACAATTCCAGAAGGGTTTTCGTAGGTTTCGTCTCGTCATTCAGTACACTATCGACAGATTCGAAAACGAGACCATCCTGAACTTCGAAAGTCTTCAGGGGTCTGAAGGCACAAGCCATCCATTGCAAGATATTAATTGCTTTTTGTGACCTATACCAGCTGTATTCAGACCTGATTCGGTGCAGTATGCGGTGGTACCTAAATCTATCAGCTGGGGTTTGACCATACATGGATGCACCTGGTCTCACGCTTTATGTAACCCTTGTGGTAAGTTATGTGCCGCCTTCTGCAGCTCATACGCGCTTTCGCGATCCAAAAGCTCTGCAATCACTAGACGAACCCATAAGAACATCCCTTTGGACGGCAGATTAGAGATTGTAAAATGCTACTTGCAGAGCTGTACTTACCATTTGCCTTCTTTACAACCGTTTTCTCAACCTCGTTAACCACGTCACTTGGGAAAGATCCTCGCAGTTCCTTCAATGCATGCGTCACATAGGTCTGGATGTCTTTATCGACACTCTGTCGTTCCATTTTGTCGCTCAGAGAAATGCTTGGACTTTTTCGCAAGGTCCGACTCAGGTATGTTTCTGCTCTGCTGGAAATGAGGAGCTTGCAGGGAGTAACAGAGATTTTTACAATCGACAGCAACTCTGACAGAATTGTTTTCTGATCCTTTTCCAGACACTCGTCCAGTCCATCAATAACAACACGAGTGGAAGAGATAGCCAAGAGAAGCTCTGGAAGCAGCTTCCTGATTTGGACCAATGACGATGTGCGCCCTTTCCTGATGTAGTTTTCGAAGACATGGCCAGTAAGAAGAGGGTGAGCCCTCAAGATTTCCAGGATTAGAATCCTCAGAATGTGACTACATAGATCACTTTTCTCGGTGTGACTGTTGCATAGGTAGAAAATTGTTGTGATGTCGGGGTGCAGTCGGAGACCTTGTATTATGCGAGATGTGAGGACGCTCTTCCCTAAGTCTAGTTAGCAAGCTAGTCCAAGTGCTGCAAATGGTGGGTATATACCGGCACCAGGTATACTAATAGTACTCAGCTGTCAGCAAATCAATCTACTAATATTTCTACATCGACCATTAAGGAATAAAGATCCCCTGACTACCACCTAGGATCATGAAGAGAAATGGGAAGTCTACCCTTTGAGCCAGAGAACGGGTTCTGCATGTTGGTTTTCTATCCAACTCCTTAAACGGTCGCTTCCCAGGACCCACTCACAAGTTCCCGCTTGCCGCCGTTGAGATAGTGCCTCAAGTCGGTCCTCCTGGATGTTATCATTAACCATGAGCCATGAAACACAATCTTGTAACTGAAGGTCTCTTCTTTCGCTCTCGTGCCGATCAATATCATCTTTTTGTAACATCCGCCATCTCTTGGCCTCGATGATGGAAAGAGATGAAGCTTCTTGGTCCACCAGGTCCCGGTGTTTCTCGAGACTTTCTAATATACCGAGAAATCGTGGCCCAAAATCCTTCCAAAGAGAATCGAAAAAGATATGCCAAGCTAGAATGGTAAGAAACAGCCTAGACTCTTAGGTTGGCGGGGAGGGGGCGAATACTTACAACCTCGCCGCAAGAAAAGATATGTATGTCGATGAAATTCTAGGATATCCTCATATACCAACGCCAAAGCTTGTTGTAAACTCCTATCATGGGGAAAGGCAGACTGAAAGCGATCGAAACGAGGAAGCGCATTGGCTATCTGCGAGTACGCATCCAGAAGCTTGTCTAAGATCGAAGGATGATCGGTCGTGATCTGCGAATGAATGATTCATCATCAATCTAGCCTTGGTATCATGATTTCCAAGTTGGATGAAGGAAATGATAATCTTACCTGGAGTAGCAACTTTACTGGAGCCCAAATCCACGGCAGAAATGGGGTCCCATTGCACAATGTATCGATTGCCTTCGAATACTTCTCTAAACATTCGAGAAAAGGCTTGAGTCGGCTCATGTACCGCAGCGATCGTCGTTTCCTTTGAATCTCCTGTATTTGGTATGCAGCATCATACACATCCCTCAATGTCGTGGAGTGAAATAACAGTACGTCCTGCGGCTTTACAACATCTGCCAAGCGGTCGAAAGCGCTCTGAAAAGTCGCCAGTTGAGCCTGTGACGCTGCCATTATAGCGATCGTAGACAGCGATGAAAAAGAAATTAAAAATCGATTCCTCGACAGCGTGTTTATATTGATCAACAAAAACAGATAGGCATATTGCAAGGCGGTTTTCAGCCTTGCCTTGCGTCGCATATCTCAAGGTTGCTGCGCCATGCTTTAATGAGGCCCCCTCCTGGCTCTCATCTGAGTTATCATGCCACATGACATCTTTCTTCTCAAAAGCTCCATAAACTCGAGCATATCAATGTAGAACTTGCCAGGTTTCTGTTGTGGTCCTTATCGCGAATGAAGTGGAAAGGCATAAAGAGCCTGAAGGAGTTTGCAACCAAGTACGAAGCTGTATCTTGTCTTACAGCGCCCGCTAAGCCTAACCTTGAGCATGAAACCTAGAGGATATCTACATCTTGCCCGTCCACGCCCCTCCTCTCTGAAAAATAAAGGAAATTCGTCTGGGATGATTCAATAACCACTGTTCAAGATTGCTAACCATCAATTTACATGGTATCTAAAACCTCATTCACTTTCTGGATTTCGTTGAAATTTGTGGAGGTTTCAGTAAGTTACAGGGGTTACCGCGGGGTTCTGCCCCACTAAGTCACAGTACTCCACCAGTGCTCCAAGACTACCTTGACTACTTCCTCTGAACTGAAGCAATTTTGTGGCTGGATGTAATTATTATCCACGTCCAGAGTGACACCGAAATGAACGCAGCTAATTCTTTCTCTAATCGCACCTCTCAGCTCATATCCCAATGTATGAATTATCTATGCTTCATCCCTTCCAGTCTCATGATAAACTTATAGGCATCTGGAATAGATTGCGAACATACCCACAGGTTGGCCTACCCATGGGTGGGTTGAGTGGCTGGAAGACGCAGCTACTGTCTGAAGATGCGAGAATGTATTCGTGGTACTCGTACATCTTATCATGAGCTAAGTCTCAACCAGCTACCTGTAGGAGCAAAATTGCAGCGTCGTTGATATTAGTTGGCTTATGGTGAGCCAAGCAAATGCTTACCGCAAGTGATGGAACGTGACGGAGGGTAGAAACGAACCCGTATTAAGCTTACAACCGTCAGTCTCACTGATATAACATATGGATATTTGATACACATGAGCAGATGCTCAGCCATACGCATCTGTCATAACTACTAAGTTCGTAGACTTCAACGCGAAAGTATAAAATTCATAAAACTAAACCAAGATGCTAGCTAAACACTACCTAAATAGCTCAAAAATACAACAGATTATACAATTTCGCTCTTTAGAAGAAATTCTATACGACTCTTTTCCGGCAGCGGCTCCTCTAAGTTGTATCCGCTTCCTAACGTTCCGCCCGCGAAAGCCTTGTTTCAGTCACTGCAGCTGCGTCGCTAGATCTCAATTTGTTTAAGCGGTTGTTCTTAGGTTTTAGACTTTGATAATGAGCACTGGAAATGTCGCCGGTCCGCGTCTTCTGATCATCTCTATCGCTGCCTGATCCTTTCTCGGATTCCGATCGAATCTTAGAATGACTGCGCTTGCTTTTTCCCAGAGTAACTTGTTAGTAGGAAGATAGCCAAAAATTGAATAAGAATCTACGTACGCTATACTTAAAGATTATCACACCCTAGAAATGTGGAACACGTCGAGGAATATCTACTTCTGTACGTGCCCTTGGGACACGTTAAAGAGAACTGACAGCATCAATTTATACACCTGCTCACACCAACGCAATCCTCACCCGGGCGGAGCATCCAGCAGTTCCCTCATTAATCACATAGTCAAGTACATAGAGTTTAAGACAGGGTTGGCTGCCACGAGTGGCCGGAAAGATCTCACTCACCATAAGCGCCGTACGTGCTGACAGCCGCAACTATATGCCTGTTAGTAGAGTGAGCGCGGCGGGGACCATGTTGGTGTCAGCTTAACAGATGTGCCGGGACCTTTGGTCGTAGGCAACAGGATCTGAACTCCATTATAGTTCTATTTGAAGGACTCTGATATACATAAGGTTACATTTTTTAGTTTGTGGCTCGACTCGGTTACGTTGATGGTCAACTTCGACCAGCTGTAGCCTAGTAGATTGCGGTATAACATACATAGCTTTAAAACGATGTTGATTTATTTGGTACGATCTGTCATCTTATCTTTCAGTAATCTGGAAATGGAAAAGTGATCTGCTAGACGTGAAACTAAACCTCGCTATGATGGTAAAGATGAATTATATGCCACCCGGAAACTTATATGGGGGCTTTTGAGTAGAGTCAACTGATAATTTTCAATCTGGATTTTGCTAATCTAGTATATAAAGAAAGTGGGAGTTATGGGAATGATTGAATATCAAGTTGAAACCCGCACCTGACCCATCCTGAAAGAGGCTCAGCGAGTCGGTCGCTTACCCTCAGCCCTTCTTAGACAACTTTTCCTTCTCTTTACCCCGTGGACCACAAGTCTCTGGACCACTCTTTCTGGACGTTTTGGCAGTTTTGGGGCCTCCGCGTGTTCTCACGGAGTTTCCATCGCTAGATGTTTTGTCACTTCATCGCTAGATATTTTTAAAGTGAGGTTACCCATATAACTTGTGATTTCGCCTAGTCCGCCGCCGATACCGAACATAAATTGGTCAGAGTCGAGCCGCAGCGGGTTACTCATATGCCCAGCTGGAGAAATATCTCTTGAAAGTCCACCACTCATCCTGTCGTGCGACGGGGCACGAGTTCGACTTGATCCACGAGATCCGCCTCGTGATTTTGTCGACGAGCTCGAATCCCAGGCTACATAGCCATCGTTTTTGGTTCTATTTCTTTTTGTTTTCGTGGCTGGCTGCTTCTTAACGTTTCGATCTGAAGACTCAGGCTTCTCTGATGGTACTTGAGCAAGAGTCCGGTGTTTGGAGCTACTGGCTGTAGCATGGTTCCGTAATGGTCGACTCGGACGAGAAGCTGGGGAATCTGAAGCCGAAGATGATGATAGTTCATCATCTCGACTAGAAACAAGTTAGTAAAACGTTACTGAGATTGGCATCGAATGGGATTGTGGCTTGGTACTTCAATTCATCTCCAGCACGCTTCTAGGGATTGGACATTGTTGTTCAACTCGTGTTCGTGAATTCAAAACTTTCCGAGTTATGACTAGAGGCAGTATGACTAGGTTAGTTGGAGGAAATGGAAACTTATATCCTTCGCCATTTATTTGCCCTTCTCAGAATAGACGCATGGAAGAATTGGTAGCTATGAGATGGCCGTGCTACCTAGACCTTAAAGAATCACTGTCCGTCTTCGCAGCCCAGAAATGAGAAATCTGCGGTAGGTAAAAGTTCCATATCAGATAATCGACCTGGAATGAGGAAGTAGTAGGCAGCAACGCGCCCCAAAGTATTGATTTTGACCGGAAAACTCTTTCAGAGAGTGGAGCGCAAGACATTCTGGAAAAATTTTCCATGTTGGTCTTCTCCTTATAGCAAATAAGTGAATCACACAGCCAAGAAACTTTTCGGTTTGAAGAACGAGCGAAATTGCTTTGAATCCGGACGTCAAACGAGATCATGGTCTCCGGTTGTATTACAGTCTGTCGAATCAATCCCGGGTCTAAGGTCTTAGCCGGTTACTAACACTTGTAATCATCGAAAGATAGATAAGCTTTATGAGAGAGGTCGCTTAGAAATTCGTAATTGTCGTTTCTTTTCCGTCCGTATTTACCGTATCTGTAAGAATATGGGCTACAGGAGACATTCACTCTATGCGAATGCTCTTATTTCCACTTATCCGAAGAGTTTCTGTGTACAGAAGAGCTTTAATTAGCTGTGCTGCGCTCATGGAACGGACCGATAAAGGTTTTAAATACTGGTCCTTAAGACTTGTTACTTTGTACAGAATCACATCACTTTACAACTTACAACATTCAATGCCATCAAACGTGAGTCGTGACCAAGGAAATTAACATCTGGTTTCTTCGCAGGCTTCAACATTCAACTAAAGTCTGGCCGATATACTGCGGAATTCTGTTACTGAAACTGCATGTCAGAATAAGTCTCTAGAAGCTGGAGCGATTCGTCCTTGTAAGTTCTGGTCTTCGCTCATATCTTTCTGAGAAAGAAGTCAAGGCAAGCGGGGTTGGTGATCAAGCGCTGACTAGGACTAAGTTTAATTTAGCTCACGCCGCCCGCATTCCACCGCGTCTCGTCACGAAACGCCCCGCGTCAATTGCGGCAGTCAAGTTAACTTCATATTCCATTTTCGCGGACATTCTCATCACCATGGAAATCCATAGCCAGTCGAGAAACGACGGTGCTAAATCACAATGGTCATCGTCTTTACTCCCTGAACTATGGCATATAGTGGTGGACCAGGTATGCCATTCAATTTACCAACCATCATTTTGTTCATTAACTGACCCTTGTACCAATAGATCCATGCGGCGGAAGATTTCAAATCCTTGACGTTGCTTGCTAAGACCTGCCATGCCTTTCGAGATATAGTATACCCAGTTCTATACGCTCGTCGGATCTTATTTGTAAACCAAAATCGCGATATGTCTCGTCCCAGAGTAGGAGTAGGTGAAAACTTACCGGCAACTCTCATATACACCAAAGAATTGGATATCCGGCTCGAGAGCAACTATTTTGAAAGATCGGCGTTGCGTGGGTTAGCGCCTTTTATCATAAGAGTACTCAGAGAAATACCTAATTTGCAAACATTTCGGTATGAGATGCACTATTCTTCCGATGTTGGCATTGGAGTCGTCAAAAGCCCCCCCGGCTCAGATCAACAATTACTAATATATTAGAATAGATGGACTGATGATTTCATCGATCTCCTAATCGAGCATGATCACCGTCGATGTTTAATTTTGAAGCAAGGTATCCTCAGCGAGTTAAAGAAGCATTCCGGACTCAAGCACCTATCACTCCGTATGAACCATCACCTGGACTTCGAGAAAGCCGATATCCCACAGTTTCGGATCAACGTGAGAGACTTTCGTAACCTCAGTTCTTTTGAGCTCCATCACATCCATGGAAAAGCTCCAAGACTAGTTAAAGATATCGCCCTATGTCTGATGGGGTCTCCGAACCTGAAAGTTCTCTCACTTGGACTAGCGTCAGATGTGGATGTAGAGAGCACACTCCAACCTCTTATGCTGGAGTCTTACGAAAACATTCTAGAAGATTTATGCCATCTGTACCAAGACCGCTACAATGGTACTCCGTTAGCTCTTCATACCCTGCGTCTCGGCTATGGTGTACTTCCGCTTCAGGCTATACCTGGCAACAACCAACGATACCTCAATAAGCTTGTTAAAACAAGCGGAATCCGTGTTCTACAAATAGCCAACTGCCTAGGGAAGTTGGATGGCATAACTAATGATGATTCTGAAGCTGGTCACGATGACGATCCTGAGGCCGATTACGGTGATGATTCCGATACTCCTATGATTGCGCCTATGAAGATCAGTTTCGAACAATTCGAGGACTGTGAAGCACTGAGGTGTCTATCTTTGACAAGACTTCATGAGGACGCCCGGACCTGGCTCAACGACAGACGGCGATCGACAATTCAGGAGCTCACTATCGAGTGGCATACCAGCCTATATAGGATTATAGATAGGCTATCGGGTGAACTCACTTTACCACATCTATCAAAACCCTTTGTCAACGAAATCTACGGCGAATGTCCTCCAGAGCTTGCAGTTCACCCTTCAGGTTCGAGTGTTACAAATACTTATGGGCTATCGAACCATTCGATCCTAAATATACTTGAGAATAAAGGATCCCAGCTCACCAGCTTGACGCTAACTATTGATTTGAAAGTACATTGGGTATATCTTCTCTTCCACATGACTTCGGATTGGTACTGATCATGATAGGCCGAGTTAGTTTCGCAACTTTCCAACCTCAAATTGCTCACTGAAATTCGGCTATTTTCTTGTTACTACGATGATCAAACATTCGCGGCACCAAGATCTTTTGGGAAGAATATTACGGATCCGAAGGACATTGCATACGAGTACGCCAACACGATGGCCAAAGAATGTCATACCTTGAAGTACATACAAATTGGGAGCACCGCTTGGAGAGTGGTCTCAAGTAGCGACAAGCGGACACTTCATCAGCTCAACAAAACAGAAAATAGTAAGATTAGTGTCGCGGCTTCTTCACCCCCTCTTCTTACGGCATCATCTGGTATGAATCGTGAACGATGCACCAGAACAGGCCCTTATCTAAGGTGGATTATCAAAGAAGACCAACGCTAGATAGGGATGAATCATGATTGCTGATATTGGAGCAAATGGATGCATTCACATACATTGAAGATGGTATCACTGGACCAACTGCAATGATTTCCTTTGCTTCGTTATGATACTCTGGGCGCGGAACTCTACGCACCACCGGTTTCACGATTTTTCCAACTTACGCACACTTTCATTTTTCTCTCGAGTCAGGAGGATCGCATAATCTAGCAATCAACGACATCTGAATCACCTCAACAGCCAATTCGCATCGAGGCGCTGCAAGATTTACTGCACAAAATCTCCATCATATGCCACGGTGACAGTTGTTAGTCCCAAGGAAGCAAGCGAAGATCTCATCCTACATGGACATGTTACTGACGGCGCAAACATTTCTCACGGCTTCGAAACTCAAGCATACTGGTACGCAATTCCAACGCATCTTCTTAGTTCATGGTTATTTTACGACAAAGATCCTACATTTCGCAACTGTTATTCGCAACTGTTATTCGAAACTGCAGCAGATGAAGCAAAAGTTATCAAGGTAGACACACAACCAATGAACTCCAGGGGAGTGAAACATAGTTGGTTGGAAACATCGAATTAGGGGAGGGGCTAGAGGTATACATGAATCAAAACAACGGCGCCAGACTTACCTTCTCATAAAGAATTACTTTAATATATTTACTTAATATTTCGCTCTCTTGAAATTGCAGTGTATACAAATCCCGGTATCTGTACTCCATCTCCGATTTCTTCTCACCTCTCGTCTTACATCACTGATAACACATCTAAGGGAATGTCCTCTCGGGCCAGGCGTGTAATGTACGGACTAGACACGCTAGAGCATTTCTCTGGTTCCTCTCCAAGTTCGACAAAAGTCCTAGGCCAAGACATGCACTCTCCTGACGAGATTAATTGAAATCAATTGAACATATATAGTTCTTTCATAATGGCTGACGGCCCTCCCTTCCCCTTCGGGCGGGGCCCCTCCTCTCTCGACTTTATAGACCCCCCTTAAACTTTGTCTCCCTCTAGGGGAGATAAATTGGAAAATACAGCATAACAACATCTCTATCCAAAAACAAACAATCCACGAACAAATTCACAAACCAACTATGGTTCATTCTATACAGAACACCAAACGCATCACCACACTACCTCCCACGAACCACCTCCCACACAGGCTGAAACAATACATAGCCCGCTCCCAAAAACACCAAAACAGTCACAGAGTATCCCCTCAGGCCCACCCAGCTCCCAAACATCGCCGTCCCGGGCGCCATCCACTCACACCACAGATTCCGCACTGCGATATTCAACGCCAACGCGTACGTCCCGAATACCTCGACTTTCCGAAAGATGGAAGGCATCACCACCATCCAGCGCATCAACAACGCTTGCGACTGCGACACCGTCGTCGCCATCTTATCTTTCTACTTTACCGAAAGAACTAGTCTCTCCGATTGAACTCTCTAACCCTTGCGTTGCTCTGCACACCACGATATGAGAGTTTTTAAAACTCTCTCTCCGCAACCTGAAAATTGCGCCTAATTAATTGTTTTCAAGATATTGCAGCTTAACCGTTCCAAGTAAATAGACTTTTGATATCTCAATTTGAAATAGTGAAGACTCTCGGAGGGGGAAGAGGGATGGAGAGAGACTGAACTCCATTGGGTGGGTGGGTGAGCAAGACCACCTTTAATTCTCGCTAGGCGAAACAATACACGCAGGACGTGTGCGCGTGGAATCTTACACGCCGCGCCCTTTAGAATCGATAGGCCAGCTGCTGCTAGAACTCATACAGTTAACGCCGAGTTCCATATGGACACTTCCTCCCCTCCGGACACGCCACGCCATATACATTGTGCGCTGAGTACTACGTACACTCACACACATCAGCTCCAACAATTATCTTCATACCTTGCTCCTTCCTCCCCAATCTCCAGATGTATGTCTTTGCTACCGATTTTCGTTTCTTTTCCCCTCTCCCCTCCCTCTTCCCCCTCTCATTCCATTCTCTCTACCAGCTTACAACCTCTCCTACCCCTCCTTCTCCCCTCCCACCATCTCCCTACCCCCTCAATCCCAGATAACCAAGCAAACAAAAAAGACCGCCATACATTAGATAAGATGCTACGCTACAATTTAGGTGCAGCTGTGTATATACCGTCATGTGTGATAACTCCAAGTAATATATCCCGACATTGAACACTTACGATCCAAGCAAGCATCAAACATTTACAATCCGTCCCAGGAGTAAAGTAAACATCCCCAAACCACTCAAACCACTCAAACCACTCAACCCCCCCCAAACCATTCAAACCACTCAAACCACTCAACCCCCCCAAACCATTCAAACCACTCAAACCACTCAAGCCACTCGACCCTGCGCCACCTTAGAACCCTAAGCCATCTATAGGCCACTCAGATACGAACTATATATAAGATTCAAAATCTCACTTTTCTGTTTACCACACAACATTGCGATTGATAAAAGGTATATATATAAGCAAGTAGGGGTATATTCATTCGATTCTCTAATTCCTGATTCTTAATTCCTAATTCTTCTTCATCCGTCCATCCATCAATCCCCTCCGTCTAGCAAGCAATGATATCTCCTACGAGCCAGTCCCTACCCCTCAGGATATAAAGCACAATTCTCTCTCATCCCCCTCTCACCCCCAATTCCAAGCCAAGCCCATTCCTCTAGCCTCATCCACCGCCGAAGAAGTACAAGAAGAAGAAGAAGCAAACGAAGAAATATTTTTCTCTAAACCTGTAGCCCAACCCAGCCCCACCGAGTCTACACCAAGTAGCATCCCCATCCCAAGTTCAAATTCATATCCACCACTTCTCATTCAAAGCCTCTGGATATCTTTCCCCCCTTCCTTACCAGCAAGCAAGCAAGCAAGCAATACCACGAAAATAAAATAAAACGCCAGCCAACCATCCCACCGAGAGCATTTTCCCCGATCCCAACCCTCGGTGATCCAGACCAGACCAACAAAAATAATAAAAACCCAGTGCCGAGCGATATCGCAATTCTATAGGCAAAGCAATAAACCGAGAAGAAAAAAGAAAAGGCCAATAACAAACCAGCACTTGGTATGTATGCAACAGGCCAGGCCACGATCGATCGAATAAGGAGGATAAGGTAACAAGAAGCGAAAGAATGCAACACTCAACCCCGCATCATCCCACTCCTAATCCCCAATCCCATAACCGAGGAACAGACAAAGGAGAGAAGGTGGGGGTTGACGCGCAATCGACGACCCGACCATAGGGCAGGATAAATGTTTGCCAATGTCGACATCGATGTCCCAAGCAAAACGTCGATTTAAACAAAAGTAAGCCGTAAGAAAAAAAAAGTAAAAGGATCAAAGTTTATGCATGCACGCTGACGTGTAACGGGCGGGAGGGCACAAAAGTGTATTTGAAGAGGGAGCATCCATGTTGTAAGAATTCATGGAAAAAGGTGTGGGGTGGCTGCAGTATTTGCAAATAATATGCGGGGTATTTTCATGCAAATCGACGCTCGCTGCGCCGGAAAAGCGGATCTCGTGATCGATATTATCGCCGATGTGAATGACGATCATGACTGTGATAAGTATAGTCGCCATGGCCGTTGAAAGAGAGGAGAGGGGGGTTGGTGTTTATCGTTCTTTGTACAGTAGATCAAATCCTGTTTAGACTCGCGCGACGGGTGAGCTTTGCCCTTCTCGTCTTCGGCGCTCTTCTTCGGCGCGGATCATCCTCTCGACGGCTTCTTGTTCGCGGGCCCCGTCGCCTATGGGATTTCCTCGGGCTCCTCGTTGGCCGGCAATGAGGTAGCCTGCGCTTTCTTCTAGTTCGAAGGGTGTGATCGGCCCTGGACTACCTAGGGGGAGGAGTCTGGGGCTGATTGGTTTCGTGCCTGGTGCTGATGGTGCCCCGGGTGAGGACGTTCCTGATGCTAGGCGGGCCTGCTCAATCATATCTCGTTGATACTTTTGTAGTTTGCGCTTGATGTCTGAAGTCCGTCTCTGGTGGTGTGGGTTCGTAGGCTTTTGGCGTTGGCTCTTGGGAGGTAGTTGGAGGCTAGCATTTAAGACTGCAGCTGGGTTTGGAGATGTAGGTGATGACTTGTAGTTTGATGGGTAGTATTTCCCCATGGGAATAATTAGAGTCTCGGGCATCGCAAATGGCGAGGTGATGATGGAAGCCGGTCCGCGGACACTGGTATCAGAGGAGGGTGAATCAATAGGTGAGAAGGGAGAAGACATTGTGACGGTTTGTTCGACGGGAACTTTTTCAGAAAGTATTCTGCTCGAGGGAATGAGCGATTTATTAACGATCTGTGGACTATCTTCGTGATCCGGGAAGTAGCCTCTAAAGGGTATTTCGTCAGAATATCAATGCGCGAAGAAAGGTTCCTAGCATGGCCCCTGGCCAGCCATCGACGAGAGAGATAGTTTATGCTTACCCTCGTAATTCTCCACGACCAGTCAACGGCGTGTATATTCGACCTCTTGCAGGTTTATCTATCGTGATCGCAATTGGAGCACTTTTCTTTCTGCCTGGTATATCGAATGGAAGAGCAGGTGTTGATGTACCAGAACTATCATCTATATACCCCAGTTACGAGTCAGCATCGGGTCTAGTTTGGCTGCGTATGTGGCGGCGGAGTAAGCTCGTGGGGAGACGGCAAAGGCTTGCATAAAGCGTAACATACCAGTCGTATCACAACCTGGAGAAGCGACGCTAGAACTTCTACTGGAACTTCTGCTGTGCTTAATGTTTTCCTTGCCTTTGGGATTTATCGCGAGCGCTTTTAGTGTTGCGGTAAGAGGGTCTTCGTCGGAGAACGTAGGAGAGGCACGAGCATTTGAGTGTCGCCTGTGCGGAGAAGTAGTGGCAGTACCGTTTGTACGGTGGTAGGGAGAAGTCTTGTAGGAACGATGGCTGGCCATCCTTTTTTTTTTCTCTTGTCGATGTCCTTGATTGAATAGTGAGGAGGATAGACAAGTGGCCGGCGGGTAACGAGCTAAGTTTCAATAAATCATTCACACAGAAATGTTTCGCAAAAGGTGAGAAATCAGAAACCGGGGCACTGCAAGTTTACCCCAGTGCGGACAATTTTGAGACCCAAGACTCAAGACTCACGACCCAAAACCCACACCCACTTGTCTTCGCGCCACTCCAGCACAGTGTTGCTAGGTGCCTGCAGGTAAAAGCCGTGGATTGTTCGGAAATAGTCGCAATGGTTTCGCACAAGATCAGGTCGTCTGTATTTGGGTGTACGGATTTGTGTGACTGGCTGATAAAAGGGAACGAATCGTGTTGCTTGCTTGTGGACCATCTAAATGTGCTTCGTAAGTCGTTCGTACTTCTCCAGGGCGAAGGTTGTCAAGTGACAAGGCAGCTGATGATGTGTTTCTTGGGTTTCTGGGATTCTTGGGGAGATTCGGATCTTTTCTTGGGTTCAGATATCTGTAAGTCGACTCTGCATGTCTCTCTTGAAAGGGCGTAGCGTACATACCTAAAGCTCGTAAAGTGTCTCCTCCTCTGCCTCGTCGGCCCTCTCCTGTTCTGTATGAAGGGTTTTAGCTTTCTGCGTTGGGCTGGTGGCTGGTTATAGCTTCTGCGTGTACCTTGTAGCGTGCACACGGTTAAGGTTCCGCGGGCCCAGCTTCAGATCCCACTCCCACTCCCACTCTGACTCTCACTGCCAGCTCGCAGGTCGCAGCTCCCAATCAGATAATGTTGTGCAGCGCAGTGCAGCCACCTTCAATTATCTAATCAGTTGCGATCGGATGTGGTGCCGAAGTGTGTGTTGATTGGCCGCGTGCTATCTCTCTTTGCTCCCTCGCGCTTTGCTTCCTTGTTTGTTCATTCGCTTGGCTCTCAGAGTCTTTGATTTTAGAGGATGAGGATGAGCGACAGTGTAGGGAAACAGAAACATGTGTGAGTCAATGTCCGATAACTTATGATATGATCAGATCCGATCACAGATCATCTTCAATAATTGACAATTAATTAATAATTAATAATGCCCCTAAGAAATTCAGCTCCACAGAATCGATGGAAATGGAAGGCAGAGAGAAGACAATTTTAATATCGCGAGAGCCTTATGGAGCTCACTTCACCTTTATCGTTCCTTTCCTTCCTTTCTTTTTCGCTGCTTCACGATATATGGAGTCCCGGTAATGTGGAAGTGGAGCCGTGCAACTCCAAAAAAGTGAGGTGATGGATGATGTCAGTGCACATACAAAGCACTCGTCAAATGTCACCGCTCCTGAGGTCTAAGGTCTAAGGTCTAAGGTCTGACTGAGGGAATTAGGGGGTTTTCTCAGAGGATGTGGCGATGCACCACAGGTGTGTAACACCATGCAACGCGACCATACCTAAAACTTCTGTCTGCTCATCTCACGCCACACAAAAATAACGACAATGTCCTCCATCTCTACCACTCCCTACCCGGAGATAACTCCGCTGGTAAATGTGTGCAAGTACGTAGCACACACTGGGAATGGCTACACACCTCTGTCGACTCCCTCCATTTCCCGCCGTCCCTCAAATCTTCTACTCTACGTACTTGCATGAATAATGCACACCATTCTACGAACTACATTTCTGCTATGGACGCTCGCTGTAGGTACAAAGTAAACACCAAGCATCCTTTTCAAGGATAGCCTCAAACACTTCTCACTGACCCAGTCCGACCTTCATCCTTCGACCCAACAAGCGCACCCATGGCTGCGGCTGTGTGTCGTTTGTCTGCTCTGCTAGGTTAGTCCCCAGCGAAGAAAAGCCAACACAGGACCCGACGTCGAGTCACTGAGGTCATCCTGTGGGTTCGCGGAAGGAAAATTTTCATCTCCATTCCATTCCACGCCTCTATTCTATTTAGGTAGACTTCTTGGCCTTTTGCGACCTCCCCGTCTGCTCATTCATGAATATGGAAGATATCTCGGCTGTGCAATCTTCGGTGATGCAAAGTGTCTCCTGCGTTGCCTGTACTTGTATGTACATGTCAGGTCGCAAACCGCCCAGCGCTGCCATTTGGTACCGTTGCATGCCCATCTCGCACTACCGTAAACTTCCCGGACGTCTCGGGTAAGGCAGTGCTCCACAATATCCTTCGATGACGATTTTTTTCTTGTCTGTGTAATCCGTCGCGAAGTGTGCAACCGCCACCTACTCGCAACAATAAAGGGCTCCTGTCATACTTTAGTATTCGTTTGCTGTTCCACCATCAACCAATCTCTTTCTTCTTTGCCAGTGGATGCTTCAAAATCATCATGTTCCTTATCTCGGCCCGCAACGTGTAGTTTGCTGATCGCCGTGTTTGGGTTCTCTTTGGGCGCGCGGTTTCGACCAACGTCTGACCCCACGGTATCCACGGTATGCCCTCTTCGTGCAATTTCTGGAAAGGCTGCAGTAGATCTTCACGACCGATCCATTCAGTGCAGCCTTGTCAAATGAAAACGATAGGGACTGCATACTTAGTATATTGGTTGTCTCATGTCTCACAGTAGCTGCATTTAGACACTGCGCCAGGAAAATCTTTCTCCCACGTCATCGACAGCTCCAAACCATTCAAAAGCCCAGCGTATGCATACAGAGTACTTCGACCCTTGGTGGGGAACGCAACGGTTTGTTTTCCGTCCCCTTGTTTGCAAACTTCTGGTTACTGTAAGTATGCTGCAGCCCCAAGCACTACAGGAGCTGTTTCCGTGTTTCTCAGCCATTGGATACAGTCACGAGCACTTCAAGCGCTGATGGCGTAGCTCTAAGCTTCCCACCTAAGGCTCTATCAAAATACCGGTGACGATAGCTACATTACTCGTGGCTGGCGCTCACTGACCGTTGTCACCAGAAACAACTTGCTAGACGGTGACGGTGAGGCGTTTCTTTCACCGAAAAACAGTTTTTTCGAGGCGACTTTGCGGTGCTCCACATGAGATGGAGAATTGTTTCACCCAACCTTTGCGGGGTTGAGCGGAGCTTTTGCTATTCGGACAGCTTGGGCTGTGATAGCCGCTCCCATTGCCTATTTATGTGATGGCGGCATCAACTATCTACTCTACGTGTCGACCAACATAACTGTTGTCATCATATCGTCCCAATGAAGCACACTTTGCTTGCTGCTTTCCACACCATCGCTTGCCGACATTTTCTCATATGTGCGAGACGCGTCTTCGAATTGAATTCTTATTGCATACTTCTAGCTACACGTCTCACATGAGAAATCGATTGCAGCGCATGATTGAAGTCGCGCTCGAACGCCAGGTAAGCAAGTGCTCGCAATTCAGCTCACTCACAAAATATCCAGGGCAGTGGGGTAACCGATTATGATCAAATTTGAGCCCGGAGAGATCAAAGGTCTGTTGAGGAGAAACATCGGGGCAATCATCCATCGACGGTAAGGGTTTCGTAGAGCGAGGGCGCTTCACTCTTATAGATACGGTTTGCAAGATACGGTTTGCAATGTTGAAATATCAAGAACGACTTACTTTTTACTGGAGTTTTGCACTCTGCGAAACTCTTCATCGAAATTGAAGGAAGGCGAGGCATACGCCTGATAATACGGTAATAGGTGGTTGTTACTTTCACAATCACAATGGTAGGTAACTTTGCTCAACAACATTGTCAATAACCGAGAGTGATAGCTTCAGGTTACGAAAATACAACACCGTGTGATATCAAATAATCTTAAACATAGAGAAACACAACCATTGCCCATTGCCCATTGCCCATTGCCCATACATAAATCATATATTCCATCCAAATCTTGTTCTTATAATAACTCACCTTGAACAAAACCTTCCGCACTTTTAACTTTCCCCATCCAACCATCGCTGCATCCAGGGACCTCACAACCAAACAAATCACTAAATACCGGGCACACCCGCCCTCGTCCAACCAATCACATCTCCCCACCGCAATTTCCACCACCAACACCAAACCTTTCATCCCACTTTTCCAAACCTTTCGTCATCGACCACACCCCTTCTCCAAGCCAAGTTTCGACCCCGACTCTGTCCAACAAATCCATTGGATTACAATGGTGGCTGTCGAGATTGGCAGTTGGGTAGGTCAGGTCGTGTCCTTGAAAATATTGAATTTGAGAGACCGGGAAGAGGTCTTTGCTGGCAAAGAAAGGTGAGGTTTTGTGCTCTGGTAATATAAAGTGAATTGTGGCCGCCGCGATTATTTTTGTTGGTTTATTGCGATTCATATTCTCTGAATCAGATTTACGATTTACGATTTACGCGCGACGAGAGATAAGGATACGCTCGATGTAGTACGGAGAAAAGAGAGAGGACAGAAAGGAAGTGTTGGTTGACATAAATTCGATTTTTGAAAAAGAGATACAGGGCGAGCAAGAAAGCAACGATATCGAGCAGAGCAGAGAAGAGGAAGCCCTTGGAGTATACAACAACCAACCGCACAAACAACACCGCGAGCGCAACATCACAGCACCCGCGACGCGCACCCAACGCACCAACTCGAAGACTACAAGTGAAAAGAACACAGAAGCGGATACAGTGAAAAAAAGCAAGAAATAGAGAACCATGGAACTGTTCGGCTTCGGCATGGGGCGCATCTCGCACACGGTGTGGAGATTCTTCCAGTTTGTGTTGGCTCTTACGGTTTGTGGATTATATGGTACGGATCTGCATAAAGCCAATCGCGAGAATAAATACAGTGATGGGAAATGGGTAAGTTGTTATTTCCTTCCCCTCTCTCCTCCTTACCCCTCCACTCACCCCCCTCCTCATCTCCCTCCCCCAAAACCCCTCACTAACCCCCTCCCCCCGTCCCAGGTCTACGCCGTCGTAACCGGCTCCCTCTCCGCCGTCACCGCGCTTCTGCACCTCATCCCGCTCTTCAACCTGATCCCCATGCTCTTCCTCTGGGACACGATTCTCTTCATCCTGTGGATCGCGGTCTTTGGTACCTTCGGAAAACTATACATCGGAGAAGACCCCGAGGGGAACAGCGGCGTGCAGAGGATGGTGAATTCGGTGTGGGTGGATTTGGTGAATGCGTTGTTGTGGTTGGGGAGCGCGGTGGGGATGGTGTGGTTTTGGAGTCGGGAGAAGAGGACCCGCTGGACGGGGAGGGCGATGGGGAGGAGTGGGAGTCCGGGGGTTTGAGGGGTGGGGTTGAGAGGGGGGTTGAGGGCGGGGATAGGAAGGGGAGGGGTTGATGGGATGAGTTTTGAGCAGGAAGGGGGAGGATGGATGGTTGAGGGATTTTCTACATGGTGTGCATGCTGTTCTTGAGGAGATACCCCATTAAGTATTAATAAGTTTTATACCACTTACACTATCAAATTCTCGCTAGGATATAACTGGTATTTGCAACTGAGCAACTGGGATATAGTATATTCCAGTATTTTGAACTTCCTAATTCGGGAACTGTGAAGTCACGAAACCGTGGTATCAATCTGCTTAAGGAATACGATGAGAGTTGGTGAAGTTTGTTTGATTCCTGCCCCTTGAGAGGGTTTGTTTCTGGTATTGGGTATTCGAAGAGGGTATATATCTGTGTGGTTATAGTGTACAAATAGCTCGCCTCTGTGGTTATACAGATGTATATCCAGAACCTGATATATACTCGCCATATAAAAACGATAACCCATTTTCTATATATACAAGCAAGTATTTACACCCTCCACGGCAGCCACTACATCCCGCACCAGGAAGAGGAAGTATTCCGTGATATTATAGCCGCCAGCTGCAATTCCTCATTCGAGAACCGATCTCAAGTACTGCAATGTTCCGATGTCGATGCCTGTCGAGGCTAAAGGATCGCGTGAAAGAGTCACTTGTGCGAGTGTCTTTTTGCGGGCTTGGAGGGTGAGGATTTGCTGAGAGGGGGGAGGGAGAGTTAGTGAGGTGCGTGGTGGTTGGAGAGGTGTTGGTTGGGGGAGGTGTTGGAGAGGTATTTGGGGGAGGTGTTTGGAGGAGGTGTTTGGGGTAGGGTATGGCGAGTTGGTTGGGGGAGGAGATATACGGAGATGTGGGGTGGAGTAAGGAAGTGGGAATAGAACAAGGAAAGGCTGCGAGCAGACTGGAGGCGGAGTGGAGGGTGGAGGTTGGAAGTGGGGGGAAGTGTGAGGAAGTGTGATGAATGAAGGAAGCTAGGTAAGGAAGTATAAGGAAGTATAAGGTATTGTGAGGCAGTGTGAAGAAATATGAGGAAGTAGGAGGAAGTTTGAGGAAGTGTAAGTAAGTGAAGAAGGTAAGAGAAGTGAGGAGTTAAAGTGTAGAGGTTAAGTATACACCAGTATTTAAATCCAGTAGACGTGGAGAGAAACGGAGGAAAAAGTAGAAAAGCATGTAGGTGCGAAGGAAGAGAAAGACCAAGAAAACCACGAGTTTCTTCAAATCCAAAAGCTCGTGTGAAAGGGGGCTTACCTCTTCAAATGAATCCCGCATCAAATATCTAATCGTCGTAACCTCTCGTTTCTGACCAACTCGATGAACTCTACAGAGAGCTTGTTTTTCAATCATTGGATTCCAATGCGGTTCGAGAAGGTAAACTCGGGAACCGGCTGTGAGGTCGAGACTATATATGGAGAAAGGTCAGTGATATGGAAGTCTTAATTCAACTGCAATTGTCACTCTCAGAAGTGGCGCCAATTTTGCGTTCACAGGCAGACAGTATTCATGGAAAACAACTCACCCCGCACTACCACAAGTGATGGAAACAAGAATGACGCGAACGGAATCATTGTGCTGGAATGCTTGCAGGGCCTCGCTTCGCTTGGGGAGAGATGTCTTTCCGTCGATTCGCGTGTGTGTGATGCCCGTGTGGTTTAGCATTAATTGGATGAGATCAAGGGTGGTTGTCCAGTAGGAAAATACGACGCTTGGAAGATGTTAGTTGTTTGAGCAGGTCATACGGCAGGAGAGGTTGATGCAGACCTTTTCTTTGTGGTGTTGTGCTTAGATAGATCTGCCACGAGAGCTTTGATTTTTGTAGACATGGATTCGATGGTGGATGCTGTGTCGTAGTCTTCTGCAGGCGTAGTAGGTGTTGTAGGTACCGAACCCTTGCCACTGTCTAGTATGTCAGGATAATCCCTAGGAGATTGCCCAATCTTGTTGTCGCTGGTTTGAGAAATGCATAGCTCGCAGATCACTTGGTCGCCAGCGATCATTTGGCGTTGGGTCTCAAACCCAGACGACTCTGAGCCCTCGAGAATAGCCTCTAACAAGTTTGCACCACAATTCAAGCAAGATGTAGCACCATCCAGAATGTCGCCATATTTAGAGTTTGATCTAATAATATTGAAGGTTAATTTGATTCTTTTCATGTTCTTTAACGGGTGATGACGTTGTAGTTCCCCAGAAAAGTATATAAGAGAGAAATTTCTCTACAAGAATATTTTGTTTTATTCTCTTCAAATATACTCAACTTCATAATGAATAAATCTGAATCTTTATATTCAGGTAGTACTCAAGTAAGATTAAGAGTTTGAATTATAATATATGTTAATAAACTATTTGATAGGAAGTCGAAGATGTTACAGAATCAACTAGACTGATTACTAGAATACAATCAATATCATGGAGGCAAGAACAGTTCCGTTGGTGGAAAGATCGACTTCGACCCACCTCAATCAAACGATGGCAGTAAGTAAACATCTTCTCTATATTTTCAATTATTTCCCTCTACTCTTTACTACCACTGTACCATCGCGACTACACCATCACAATGTCGACCATGAGTACCATAACTATCACCCCTACCATTACTACAAATACCAATACTACTGGTAATACAACGGGCCTATCCGACCGCTGTTTGAGTTTTTCCGGATGGGTGATGGCCATCGTAGGCCTTTCATTTGCAATTCTGTCGCCGCTTTGGACTAAATTCGTTGATTGGGCTATCTACAAGATAAAGACATACTTTGGGTCATTATTTGTTAATCCTCATGATTGCGATTGCTAATTCTTTATATAGGTGGTCGACTGAAACGGAATCCCAGAGAACGATGAACTTGTTTATAACTGCAATGGAGACGGAGAGGGAGAGAGTGGAGACAGCGCAGGAGGAGAGGGAGAGAGTGGAGACAGCGCAGAAGGAGGAGAAGGAGAGAGTAGAGAGAGTAGAGAGAGAGGAGCGGATTAGAGTCGAGAACGAGTGGCAGAGAGTACAGAGAGAGGAGCGGATTAGAGTCGAGAACGAGTGGCAGAGAGTACAGAGAGAGGAGAGAATTAGAGTGGATGAAGACCGGGAGAGAGAAAGGATTAGAGCGGGGGAAGAGCGGGAGAGAGAAAGGATTAGAGCAGAGGAAGAGCGAGAGAGAGAAAGGATCAGGGCTGAAGAGAAGGAGAAGGAAAGGAGAGAAGATGAGAGAAATAGAGAGATAAAGCTATTCGAGAAGGAAGAACAGCTATTGAAGATAGAGTGGGATAGTATAAGGGAAGAGAAGCAAAGACTGAAGATGGAGTGGGAGATTATCGAAAAAGAAAGAGAAAGACTGGAGAAGGAGTGGAAGAGGATCGACGAAGAAAGAAAAAGAGAATGAGAAATCTTGGAATGACCTTCAGGGAAGTTCGGCGTTGAACTCGATATGGTGCCTCCGAGCGGGCTAAGACTCACAAATCGAGTTGTTTTTTCCAAGATTGTATTACTATTCCTGCGTTAGTCAGATAGCAGTAGTTCTGAGATTCATACATATATGCCGGTGGCATAATGAGTAAAGTGGTCTTCATGACGGTGGGCAGTATAGATTTGAGAAGGGAAGAGGCAGGTAGGTGCGTCTGGTTGGCTGCAATCAGGCATATCATGCTGAGGGTCTTGCCTAGACCTATATCATCTGCTAGCAGACCTCCCCGGAAGTCTGGTAGGGGTTCGTCTGTGCTGTATCCACCGATATTATTCGTGTAACTTTTGAGGGCCTGTTAGTCAATAAGCTTTGAATGGGGGGGGCTCAAGTATTACCTGAAGCGCCCCAATGAATCTTTATGTCGACTCCATATATCACTACTACCACTCTCCAGGTCCCAGCCTTTCTCCCGGCGTATTATAAAAGTCAACGCTTGTTTTTGATACCTGTGATATCTATTTAGCCACTGGTAAGCCTGATATTAAAGGGGATTTACTGAAATAAAGGAGTCGTTATAATATCAGGTGGCTTGGTCTCAGACAAGGGGATATCATCCTCCATCGACTGGGCAAGCAAATTCGGTCCAGCTTCTAGTCGCTCGATCTCTAGACTTCTATGTGCCAAATAAAATGAATCAGTCATCACAATCTCGTATGATATTGGTTGGATAACATGTGGATTCCGGTACGGGACGCGCCGCTCGCACCCAAGCGGATCTTGGAGATATATCTTGTGCTTCGATAAGTATTCTCCCATCTTTTCCCCAAGGCTCTCTCTAATAAAGATAATTATGTTCAGAAACTATAACTGCGATGGTTTACCATGCCTTCTACCATTTTGACGAATATTTCCCTCGGGCGGGGATTCAAATTTTGAATGGCAGTACAGCTGAGTCTTAATTTCAGCTACCTCTTCCAACTCGTACAATATTCGTGTCGATATTGGGTATGGTATATCGAAAATAATTGAACCGGAGTCGAGCTTCGAAAACAGACAGTTAGGCTTATGAAAGTCGACCGGAGTGGTTTTCGAATTCGAGCCCAATCCGCATTTGAGATTCGCAGGGATGCCATATAGCTGCGTCAAATGTCAGTTAGAGATCTGACCGAGTCATGGCTTGAGCAATTGATGTTGTACGTACCATTCCGTAGCAACATTCTGATAGCTTATGCTCAACCCCGCTCAGACCGTCTATGCTAACAGATGAATTGGGGTTGGGCAAGAGACACGCTCGATTTGCAGTATCAAATCCACCACTATTATATCCTTCTGTTCTAGGAAGAACTATGTGAGTGCTCACGAGACATAGGTGAGGCTGTGTGCAAGACGGTGCTGGGGTCGTTTGTATTTGGTGGTTGTTGATGATGTCGAGCCGCCTACGCTTTGCCGGCCGGCCGCCGTCTGGCCACTCATTCATTTCATCTCTCATGAAGAAATTAATGTGGAGGGACGAGGTAATCTACCATTCAAGGTCGTAACCAAGATCTCAGCTGCTCCAGTAAGATTTGTTTGCCGTGTCGACCCTGGTCCCAGGCAATGCATGATGGACCGCCGCCGCCTCGCAGAAAGCCAATTGCGCCCGAAACGGAGCAGAAACTGAGCCTTGTTGCAAAATTCCCCTTTTCCTTTTCCTTCTCCGAACTTTTTCTTGCTCTGGTGATTTATCTGCTTACTCTCTATCGAATATGGCGGATCCTCAAGCAGTCATTGCCGAAGCGTTTGAGAAGCTCAGATGGTCAATTACTGAAGAAGATGCTCACAAATTTGTGTCGACAGAGCTGAAAGATGTCTGGTTGGCTATTCGCGAGATTGACAACAAACAGAGGAAGCGGCTATCAGTATAGAATCTACGCCGTATTGAACCTCTGTTGAGAGGGATCGAAAAGTATATAAAGGTAATTGGGGTCTTGTCTAATAGGATACCTTATATACTATATGTCTGGATTCGTATTCACTGGGTCAACTCAATGAACGAAGTGGCTCACAACATTTAGGCACCTATCAAATTGATGGTTGAGGTCTGTATACCCAACTGCTTTAAAATTCTCAAGCTCATCCGCCTACTAGCTTGCGAGCTACCATAGAGATGTCTTTGAAGCCTTGCTCTCCGCGTATGCTGATATTGGCGCTGCTCTGCCACGATTCGACCGTTACAAGCAGGCGTTCTATGATAATCTTGAATTCTAGTAAGCCCTTGTTGCTGTGTATACTGCAATTTTCGATTTTCATCAACATGTATACAAATTCTTTCGGCGTCGAGGTAATTGAGCTTTATCTCGGCCATATTGTCGCGTATTAATAATCTACTGCAGCTTGGCAAGTTATATTCCTATCTCTCTGGAAGGACTTTGGGACCCGATTCGATGCCATTATTGATTCTCTAAAGAAAAAGCGAGATTTTGTTGATTTTGAGGCTACTTCTTTCGATATCGTCGAAGGGAAAGAGTCGCGTATGAGAATCCAAGATAAGATTCGACAATATCAAAAACGATATCTTGAAATGCTAGAGGAAAAGGAAAAGAACGCAAGAATTTCTCAATTGTAGTATTCAATTGCATGGCTATGCATGGATGCAACAGTCCAAGAGATAGAGTACGAAAGAACCTCAAAAAGACGATACGATAGGATATGCGAATGGATGGTGAATGAGCCGTATTTTAAAAGTTGGATGAAGAATGATGTAAAACGTCCGTGCCTTTAGCTTGATGGAAAGCCTAGTTCAGGTATGCTATTATTGCCTATCAATATAGTATTGTCGCTAATACCACCCCCTAAGGCAAAAGTGTCATATATTCATATATCGTTCAAGTACTTACAAATATACCAGATCTGACTATTTGCTACTACTTCTGTAACAGTCAAGATACTGGCAATATATATCAATAGATCCTAGCAACTATTATACTTCGAATTCTCAGTCAGCATCCTGGTATTTGTATACTTATCGCTAACGAATTTGTCTATTATGGGGCAAGTTGTGGAATAGCTCAGCTCAAAATCCTGGTATCACAGCTTCTTGAGATAATCCTATATACAAGGATCATTGATAACGGAATTGACAAATATTCAAAGGAGAACCAGAAAATTAGATTGAAAGAACTTGATACTATTTGTATATGCTTAACAACGAGATACAAGGTCCTTTTCTCAAGTTGCAGAGAGTAGGCTGCGCAGTAAACCCATGGGTGGGTTGGGTACCCGCCGGGTTGGGGCACCCATGGGTGGGTTATAATGACTAATGGGTACATTGGGTGGGTTAGAGGCTCTTTTTCCTACCCAGTGGCTGTCACGGGCCCCTATAGGGGGCGTGACACCCCTGTTTGGGTATATGGGTGGGTTGAAGAGGTCGAAAACCCACCCATGGGTTACCCACGGGTGGGTTGGAGATGGTGATTACCCACCCATGGGTACCCATTTCGCAGCCTAGCAGAGAGGTGCATATATATAAAAGGCTTTCTCAACAGCCTCAAATCTCATTGGATGGAAGGTAGGAAGTGGACTGGGATATTCGATCTTTCGTGAAGTACAAGATAGCGAAGCTTCATACATCGGATCAAGATCTATTGAATAGGATTGAATCAATTTTGGTGGAAAAGGCAAATGGTGAGGGCTCAATACCGTTATAAGAACAATGCTAATTGCGGACTAGGCATGTTCTTGTGGGTTCGACTAGTCGTTGATGAACTCAAATACTACTACAGCGATGCAGTGTTGGAAGAAACGGTTACAAGCCTACCAAAGGGTCTCAAAGCAGCGTAAGAAAACCATCCAAGGATCTAGAGACTATTCGTTCTATTATTGGCAGGCCTGTAGGTACGGATGTATTATCGATAGAATTATGGATTCTAGTAACCCAAAGAATGCGAGAGAGATAGCTGTTCGGATTCTGGGATGGATGGCTTGTTCTTTCAGGATACTAAAAAGCTATGAAATACTCGATGGTATTGCTTTTGACGCGTCCAATACGACTCTGACGCCCAGGACGAAAATTAGAAAGGAAGTACTGGATCTTTGCCGGCCTCTCATTGAAGAGGGTCCTGCTAGTACTGTTGACTTTGTGCACTTTTCTGCGAAAGAGTAATCACCTATTTTCATGAATTATGATAGAGGACGCATAATCACTAACTTCGATAGATATATCCTTGAAGGAGAGTACCGAGTGGGAAGCCCTTTCATACAGCGTGAGAAAGGATATTTGGATATTACTTTCTCTTGTGTAGCCTTTCTAAATTCCTGCATCTCTTTACTGCCGATAAATTCTACAGAAGCTCAAAGGGCCGCCATTATCGTCGTAGGCTGCTATGGTTTGCAGATCTATACCGATAGATTCTGGTACAAACATCTTCTTCTATATTGCGGTCTACTGAGACAATACCAGAGCCAGTTCTCTACAGAACTACTATCTCAGCTTCAGCTTCTCCTGAGATTTAGGAAAGATGATGCTCAACCACCTTTTCTATTGCCGAAGAGCATGACAGAGAAGGACATGACTGAAGATACTCGAATTGAAGCTTTGAATTACTGGCCGGATCTCAAGAAGTTAGTCTTGGATGTGGTTGAGTTCCGAGCCAAGATAAGTAGAGATGATGCTTCGGATAAGTCTCCTGAGAGTAAGTTAATTTCCCCAGTAGAGTTTAGCTTCTAAAATCTGATTCTTAACAGGCCTTTCTTTAAAGTCGTGTGAGATAGATCCAACACACTTCAGTGCCGCCCGCCACCATTATCAACAGACGAGTGAGGCTCTACTGGACGAAACAGCCCTGGTGGAATTTCCCGAAATCAATAAGAAGGAGCTCCAAGTCTTTCGAGACACATACGGTGTCTCAGCTTTTATATGTCGCTATCTACATTTTGCCTTCAGTTCTGATGGCTTTGATTCATCCTCCAAAAGAGCCAAGCACGAATCGCAGCATCAGCGACAATTTCGCTGTGCAGATTCTTCGTGTTTCTCTTTTGCATCTGGGTTTCTCACTCGGAACCAACTTAAAAACACAATGAAAGATACCACCCAGTGATTACGGAAGGTCCTAGCCTCGTGGAGAGCTTTGCGCCTCGTCTGTCAGTCGACAGACCTGCGATGCCCAACTTAAGCTCAGAATTCGATAATCCTGGATGCTTTATTCCCTTCTATGTCTCAGATGATAATCATAACTTCGATATGAACATCCCAATAGCCGGAGAACCTACAATGCCTAGTATGAACAGCGAACCCGAGTTTTCGATGTTCCCAGAACCTAAGATACCCATTATCGCCTCCTCAAAATCCAATGATCCCGAAAGTTCCTCTCGGTTCTCTGACTTCCATTTTGCGGATGATAGTTATAACTCTGATCTGAATCTTCCAATGCCAGGAGGACTTCCCAGAGTCCGTCTACCGCCTCATGCGGACAGCACACGCAAACGCAAATATGAAAGACCTACGATACCTACTATAGGCTCATTATTCAATGCTTCTGATAGCTCCTCTCGTTTCTCTGACTTCCATTTTTCTGATGGTAGTAAAAACTCCAATCTGAATATCCCAGCAGTCGGAGAACCTACAACGCCTCGTACGAACAGCGCACCCAGGCTTTCCCTTTTTGATGGTCAGAGACCTAAGATGCCCCCTTCGTCTAACCTCCCCTTCACATCTCCCAGGACTCCGGGACTTAGTTCAGAGGTCGATGCAGCTCTTCCTGAAGTAGTTAGACGCTTGGTAAACTAGCTATGCACAGCTAAATTTTAAAACTCACGACTCTCACCGACGGCCCATATATCCAACACTCCTGTTTCAGCAAGACCTCTGATCTTCAAGGCTTCTTTCAGCGTTTTTGGCGGTTGGTCGATAGCCTCACTTGTCAATACTATGTACCCTAATGAATACCCTAAGTATTCCTATATTTAGTATCTTGGAATATCTCAATAGTATTATAAGGACTTGTATGTACTAGACTATATATAAAGTGTGGAGTATATGTGCCAATTGAAATAAGGCCTAGATCGAACGGCTCTCGTAGTTTTCCAATTTCTGCGAAGCTTGGATTTTGAGGAAGCTTATCAAAGCCTGGCCCAAGTTCCTTAATTCTTTCTGGTGTATATCTCTATCAGGTGTCCCCTACAAACCTTACGGACTTTGAACCTGAAGTGATAGCCCAAGATACCTATTGACTATAGTTGAAATCAAAAAAAGTTTATATTGAACTATGCTGGCTAGAAAGATACGAGATTCGAGTAGAAATACATTCCGGAGAAGATATGGTATTTATCTTGTCGTAATCGTTACTACTACTATCTAGATCGTCTTTAGAGCTAGTAATCCTTTCTAGGACTATCTCGTTATTGTTCTACTAGTCCATTTCTGTTACGGTACTGATACCGTAATCATGAAACCACTTAGCTATTCTCAGGCCGACGAAGAAGTAGGTGTATGGGTTTAGGCGAAGAATCTCCTTTATGCTGATTTCTGAGAGGTGATTGGGGTGATTGTGGCTGATAAATACAGTATCGATGCTAGGCAACTTGTCTAATTTACAGGCGGTAGGTGTGAAATACTTAGGTCCTATCCAGCTTTAGCGCTCCTCGAATATGGTGTCAAATATAGTACGGAAACCAGATGGAAATTCAACGAGATAGTATATATGGCCTATCCAAGTTGTACGGAAGGAGTTTTCAGTATGTGAATGTGAAAGGTGAGTTGAACAGTAGGGGTTATCGTCTTGGATGTATCTGGGATAGGTAGTTTACCTTCGAGACGGTACCTAATAGTTTAAAGTCCTAGAATTAGTTTCTTATACTACTTTATTTATTGAAAAATAAGCAAAACGTACCGGAGAAAGATGGAACTAGTACGAAGAAAAGGAATATCCTTCTAACGACCAAATGATAGGAAAGGATTCTTGAACTCGATAAGTCGCCCGGATTTATCAATAATATAATGTGATTTAGGGTCTTCTGGTGTTATCCCAGGCTCTATAGAGATAGTACAGCTGTAGTTACTCATAATGGAGATATCCTAAGAGATTCGCTTAGTGAAGATGCTTGCGAGTCGATGCGAAAGCCTTGAAATATAATCGAAAATATGTATAGTTTTGGGAAAATTCATAAGGCCAAATAATAGTTGAGCGGATGTTCAAAGGATGTTTGTGGGGAACGAATTTCTTAGATATGCACCGACCGGACTCAAAAATGTATTCAAAGGTAGAAGATCAGATGAGGCTCTAGGTTGGTCTGTTTGGTTGGGTCCCGCCGCATATGTACCTAAGCGGAGTGGCACAGTGCAAGGGATTAAAAGCCGCATGATAAAGATCTTCTTTTTGGAACTACTTGCTTATCGGCAAACGGCCTATAGGCGTCTTTCTCGGCTGCAGCTCCGTGACATCGATATCTTCGTATTACAAACCTACTTTGCAGCTGGGACAGCACGAATTCTTCTTTTCAATAGAATTTCTTCATATTTTCAATTATTATTGGAGGGGCATGGAACTTGTAACGGTTGGATTAATGTATTGTAGTTCGAAGTTTCTTGCGCCCCAAGACTGCATAAAATGCCAACAGATACAACACCAACAGTTACTCTTTTGCTCATGGGATATTCGTCTGGTGGGACTACTCTTTCTCCGTTCTGAAATTTTTTAGAACGAAAACTACTAAACTTTTACTTCATCTTCACTTGTACTTCGCTCTCCATATCCTACCAAGTACAAAAATGGCATCCTTTGATATCAATACCACCGGCAGCGATGTGATCAAGCACTTTTCCAAGCAAGCTGAAGGCAAAACATGTTTGTCATTATCCATTGATCGCTTCACCCTCTCACGGACTCAACTAACATGATCAGTTGTCATAACTGGCCCAAGTGAAAACGGTATCGGTGCCGAAACTGCCATTACTCTCGCATCCGCGAACCCCAAGAACATAATTCTCGTCGGTCGAACTGAAAGTAAGGACACACCCGTGATCGAAGCTATCAAAAAGACAAACCCAAGCATCGAAGTCGCCTTCGTCGAGATCGATCTCCTCAGCGGCAAGAGTGTACGACAAGCAGCCGAAAAAATCAAGACCTTGACGGACAAGATCCACGTCCTTATAAACAATGCCGGTGTCATGGCTGTAAGAAACTACACCACATCTGTCGATGGGGTCGAAAGTCAATTTGCAGCCAACTACCTCGGGCACTTCCTCCTCACCAACCTCTTGGTCAAGGAGATCTTGGCTGCGGCTAGCGAAGGCGCTAGAATCGTGCAAGTTGGCAGTCTTGGTTACCAGCTTGGAGAGACCAATCTCGATGATATCAATTTCCAGGTCGGTGCTTTCCGACATCGTACCCGCAAACTTGCAGATAATGTGGAGACTTACCGTGTCATATAACTAGGATGGAAAGACATAAAATCCATGGATCGCTTATGGACAAGCCAAGATTGCCATGATACTTTTCAACGTTGCTCTCAGTGAGCGATTGAAGAAGAAGAGGGGGGGGGGATGTTGCGACATTGATATGCCACCCTGGTGGTAAGATTACATCTGAATTCGTGCAACGTCGAATGTTTAGTATTTACTAACGATTCTCTAACATAGTAACCCTTGAGAGCAAGCTACTGGTCAATTCTGGTGTTGACAACGATTTGTTTGCAGATGCTTATGCTCTGGCAATTAACCGTAACGATGGTAAGATTTGTCTTGCATATTCATTGATGCGTGTATGCGGAAGCAATGGTAACCATGTATTAGGCAAGCCCCTCCCTCCGCAAAATATGGTGAGCTTGAAACAGGCAGCAGGTGTAGTCCTCTTCACCGCATTGGACCCATCTTTGACAGGTAGACATACGGATCCCTCTCTCCGAAGTGTACATCCACTGATCGTGAATTTATAGAAGCTGCGCCAGCTTTCATCGTTGAGAACAAAGTCTACACCGAGACCAAAGATTACGCTCTCAGCAAGGAGATGGCAGAGGGCTTGTGGAAGCTCAGTGAGGAGCTTGTGGGAGAGAAATTTGCATTCTGAAGAAACGTGTTGCCTGTGCTGGATATGAGACTTAGCACGGGGATATCTGTGGTAGCCCGGAATTGCATATTGTATACACAGATATTAGATTGACAACGAAATAAACAGATCGTCGAAGTAGGATGAACCTGTCACGTCTTGATGGCGTGAGTGTGGCTTAAGATTCGCGAATTTGTAACCCTTCCCTCCGGCGTAGAAATAACAGGCCCATAGTAGTACTTCAAAGATAATTGGACAATGCAGATCTTACAGGTTGTTAAATCAGCCAGTATGTTCATTTGACATCAGTAATCAGCAGCAAGATATTGTCCCAAATCGGCCTGTTTTTTCTCCTCCGGAGAGCCCTTTAACGCCACATAATTCCCACGATCCCCTAATCCTGCCGCCACATGAGAAATAATTGGTGTTTGACCGAAAAGGTGGATTACCCCACCAGCCCCATCATGATACCACGCTTCAGCAACCACAAGCTAACATAAATGCAAATATTGTTAAATAAATCCAGAAACATCAAAATAATATCCTCAGATGACTTACTCTCTTAAACGGAGACTCTGCACCTATATTACTTTAGATTCGACCGCCAATCTCATTTCGCTATGGAACCAGCTCCAAATACAACCTTGACGGGGACATACTATGATCTAGGCACTTACCGGCGGCCACTTAGTACCCAAAATGAGGAAGCAAAAGAATGGTTCAACAGAGGTTTACTCTGGAGCTATGGTTTTAACCACGAGGAAGCAGCCAATTGCTTCGAAAAGGCTATTGCCAGCGACAGCAATCTCGCCATGGCTTACTGGGGAGTTGCTTACGCCCTGGGTCCAAACTACAACAAGCCCTGGGAGTTCTTCGATTCCACTGAGCTCGAAACCACAGTGCAGAAAACCCACAGGATGGTATCCGAGGCTGAGAGGACATCGTCCGAAGCATCACCTGTAGAAAAGGCCTTAATTCATGCTCTACAATTCCGGTACCCACGAGAACACGCAGATGAAGATCTGTCCATATGGAACAGATCGTACGCGGATGCAATGGAAAAGGCATATCGTGAGTTTCCAGTTGATCTCGACGTAGCTGCCATATGCGCCGATGCGCTCATGAACCTCACACCCTGGCAGCTGTGGGATCTAAAGACGGGGAAACCGGCAGAAGGAGCACGTACACTGGATATCAAAGCAATCCTAGACCACGCCATGGCTCTAGAAGGGGGTATGCAGCACCCAGGCCTACTTCATCTCTACATCCATCTAATGGAGATGTCCCCCACTCCCGAAGCTGCAAAACCAGCGGCGGATCAGCTGCGCATGCTGGTACCGGATAGTGGGCATCTGAACCATATGCCTACGCATATAGACTTGTTACTCGGGGACTATGATCTTGGGATTGAGTCGAATCAGAGGGCGTTTAGAGCTGATGAGAAGTTCTTGGCGCGGGCCGGACCGCTGAATTTCTATACGCTGTATCGGATGCATGATTATCATTTCTGTATCTATTCCGCAATGTTTGCTGGACAATCGAAGATTGCATTGGAGACTGTTGAGCGGATGGAACAATCGCTGTCAGATGAACTGCTGCGGGTAGAGTCACCGCCAATGGCTGACTGGCTGGAGGGGTTTCTTTCAATGAAGGTTCATGCCCTGATTCGTTTTGGTCGGTGGCGAGAAATCATCGAGTTGGCCTTCCCCACGGACTCCAAGCTTTACTGTATGACAACTGCGATGACTCATTATGCAAAAGCAGTTGCTTTTTCAGCAACACAAGACCTCGAAAACGCCGACAGAGAAGCAAATAGCTTCCTATCTGCTCGCAAAAGTGTACCAGAATCCCGCATGTTGTTCAACAACAAATGCATCGACATTCTTGCCGTCGCCGAAGCCATGATGCTCGCAGAAATCGAGTACCGCCGCAAGAACTACGATGTAGCGTTCGCTCATCTTCGGGAAGCTATCACACGCGACGATGGACTGCCATTTGATGAGCCGTGGGGGTGGATGCAGCCAACTCGTCACGCGTATGGTGCGCTGTTGATGGAACAGGGACATTTTGATGAGGCTGTCGGAGTATATGCTGAGGATCTGGGGCTCGATGATAAGATTCCTCGCGCGCTGTGTCATCCGAGGAATGTGTGGTCGCTGCATGGATATCATGAGTGTTTGGTTAAGTTAGGGCGGATGGAGGATGCGGAGAGGATGAGGCCGCAACTGGATGAGACTCTTAAGAAGGCAGATGTGCCTATTAAGGCATCGTGCTACTGTCGACTTAGTGTAGTTCAAGACTAGTAAATCTAAGTAGATTCTAGTTTACTGGGAGTAAAGCTTTCTCCGATATGATTGATTCCTTTTCAGGTTACTTACCTAACCTTAAACCAAAAAGAGCCCCATATTAAAGTAACACAAATCGAGGCAAAAGAGCTCTCCTGCTACGATTCAATTCCTCTTTAATGATTATGCTAAACTATCCTCTTGAGCCTCCGTTTGTCCTTGTGAAAAACGACAGCTATATCATCAGTGTCCTCGGCAGTCAAGTAGCATGTTACGATGCCGTTTCCGGAACATGATAATAGTGATTCATTCACTCGAACCCTGATGACCGAAAAGTGAATAAAATCTAACTTTCAACGTGCTCCGCCATCGACGTGCGCAAACCCATATAAATATTGAGCAATACCACCGTTCAGCTATTTCCCCAGAGATGACAGCACCCGTTGGTACAGGAAGAGTACCCCAAGTTTCTTGATGGAATGCTACTTGTCGTAAGACAGGTTCGTGAACTACTCTTCCGAGGCTTTTACTTGCAGGTGAAGTATTGTTTTCGTTGTCGAAATGTTTTGATTACCTTGATAGATCATTGTCATTCCTGTGGTCATTGCTGTCATTTTGGTGGCCGTTGTTGATGTCCTTCTACATCCGTCACAGATATCGCGCTGGCAAATGGCAAAAAGTTCCTGCTGTACTCTTCTAATTGATGTCTAATCGTATTCTATAGACGCTATGTTGAAATCTATAAAAAAAGAATCATCTCATCTTCCCAGATCATTATATCCTAAGTTCTGTATTTTCCTCCTCTTCAATAAATCAAGCAGTCTTGGCGGCTTCTACATCACTGTTACTCGTACTAACACCCTTCTCTCTCTCATGCTCCTGCTTCTTCATCTTCTTCGTCGTTCCTAAACCACCCAACCCATTCATCGCCTCCTTGAACGTAAACGCCGGGTTGAAAATATTCAGCGCAAGCACAGCGACAATAACCATCACACCCTCGAAACCGATGAACAGGTTTTGCTGCCTGATCAGATGTCCTGTCCATCCTTCAGCCAGCTCTGCAACTCTGTATACGGATCGCCAGAAGATGCAAATGGTGGCTAGCGTGAGAGCAACAAGGAAACCTTTGAATCCCTTGGAGTTGCGGGTGGTGACGAATATGGGGTTCTGGTCGAAGGCGGCGCTGCCGAGAGATCGGTAGCGTGAGCGGGTGCGGAGCGCGAAGTCGACGCAGAGGATCATGAAGACGGCGAGAGTAAATACTTGGAAGGCAAGACCGGCTACCATGATGTTGTCACCCATATCAGGAGACTTTCCAGAGTGCGATTCGGCAGAGGCGAGTCCACCACCGGCGGCTTGCAACAGAAGCGAGATAAGATCGCAAGGAATGAACTGTAGGGTACAATAATTAGTATGATGTAAGACTTCTGGGAATGATTTTTTGGGCTTACAATTCTGGTGTATGACTCAGGCCTGATCCTCGAGTTTTCCGGCCCAAACGCATACACAATTCTTCTCAAGCACAAGTATATCCCTCCCGCCATGAATGCCGGTGCGATGGTCAAGCAGACAATCTGCATAAGGAATCCATTTTCCTTCCATTGATCCTGCCAACTCATTATACGACCCGCATACCCAATCACTTCGAGAATAACCCCCATGACCATCGCAACCGTGAAGGCTGTCGCGCGACGAGTAAACGCATAGGTGAAGACATATCCGAGGAACGAGAGACCGAAAAGAACGATGAAAGTGATGTTTGCTCCGAGGGAGACGCGGTAGAAGTAGTAGGAGGTATCGATTGGACAGGTTTCTATTGTGCACTGTCGTAATAAATCGGATCTATCTCGAGCGACGAGGCTCATGAGGGAGGAAGCCATGGTGGCGGATATTTGTCGGTGGACCGATCAACGACAAGTGTTTCGAAAAGTAAGATATAATAGGGATTCAGGATCCAAAAGTAAAGGCGTGGAGAGTACTCCTCAATATTACTGCGAAATTGCGGCGTATAGCGAAATTTCTACTCGCAACAGTTGCTCGTATATCTTACCAACCCAGAAGGAGATGGATGGGTAAGCCGTATGCGTCTTGACTACAACGCTGATAAGGGCGCTCGAGAAACGTAAATGAGAAAGACAAAAGGGTGTATTAAATCAATACTTGCCGCGCGAGTAAATGAAAGAGAGAATGAGACGTAAGAAAAAAGGGAAAAATGAAATACTTACGTGAGTGTCATCAATCACATATATTCTACCAATTACCATAAACAATGCCCATGCGAAGGATACTAACTCTGTAGTGTATTTTCAAAACTCGAACGCCGACCGGGTATTCGGATAAATTGTTGTCCCGCTTCGCTTGCACAGATACTTCCTATTTGGGCCCTAGCTTGGCCTGAGTTCCAACCAGTTTTGGATAGCCGAGAGTGTGTAGTAAAAGCGCCGTGTCTTGTCATCTTGTCATCTTGTCATCTACTAGTTGAGTTTTAGTCAACCGTTATCGAAGTGGTGCGCTCGGCGAATCGGCACGAGGGAGAAGCCAGAGAGAGGGCCGAACCGGAGCCGAGATACTTTTCATTCCATTTCTTCATACAACGGTGGTTTGGCACTCAAACGAACAGTTGATAACCTGATATATATATTCTGCGCAGAATATTCCAAGGCCGTTTTATCGGAACCGATCAGCCGTCATTGTTTCCAAGCGTGTGGATCTAGAACACCAAGCTTTCTGTGTGTTCGTTACTTTTACGCAATTGGGGCTGGGTGGGTTCCGCAGACCAATAGAAAACCGTTTAATACGAAAAGTGGTCTGATATTCGGAATTATGGTTAATATCTCCGTTATCTGAGCGCCCAGAGAACTAGGTCATTGATGAGAAATCGTCGCCTATGATTGTAGCCACGTGAGATAGTCCTTTGGCTGCTTCTGGAATCACGAGATTGGATTCGACTTCATCTGTATCTAACGTACAGGTCCTTATTGATGAAAGAGGAAAAAGCCAGTACAGAACATGATTCCTTGCGTATCCCGCAACATCGACGAATACCGGTAGACCATCCCACGTTGACTCTCAATTCTTCCAATCCGTTATCAATCCAGACGATTCTGCCGTGAGTCTCCATACCGCGAAATGGCCATAAAACCCAGGATTCAAAAGAACATTGAGGTTTATTTCCCCTATACAAATGGAAGTGCAGCGTAGATCCGCCGTATACGTTGCTAAAGGCAAAGCAAGTTGTTTCTTCGCGGTGACCTGAGCTAGAACTGAAATTTATGTCCCAGAACCATCGAAATCCATGTTCCACTCTTCGAGAAGGAGTGTTGTCAAAAGGTGGTAGAAGTTCGTAGAAATCTTCTGACTCGTGACATCAGAACTTTCCAAACGTTGCAGACTGCTGTTGGTTTCCTGGGGCTAGATGTACACCTTGCTACACCATTTAGACACTAGAGGTCGCCGTTTGTGGTCTTTCTCCTCACTATTCCATAGCACCTCTGTGCGCCTCGCTAGATGTTTGAACCTCATAACTCTCAAGCAGTTGCTTCCAATCTTTGCAACCACGAATGCTTCCATCCTCTCCCCACATCCCATGACCTTTCCCTAGCCAGTACCGCAAAACTTCAGTTCCGTCTACGCGTCCAGCATAGAAAACGATACAACGCCAGCGACTTCCCTTTCCATAACGGTCGTTGGTCAATCCTTCTCCTTGCTCCGGTCAGTCTAGAATTGAATTCAGTGAAGTTCGCCGATAATCTCTGGTTCCTCCAGGATCCTAATGTTTAGGGTCATGTTTTCCCGTATGATGGTATGCCAAATTATTTGGAATATATCAATCTGAAAAGGTGTTTGACTGTTCGCTGCATGGTTCTTGGGGAAGGGGCCAACACTGATGGGCGTTCTCCTATCCAAAGTGATTTAGTGACACAAGCCGATGTGAAACGGGACTTGTGATGTGGACGCTAAGAAGGGATTGACAAAGTGAGGAATGAAGAACCGATTCTGAATACCAATGATCTCTGTGCAAATGATTCGACGTTGAAGGGCCTCCCAATCTAAACTACTTCGTGCTTTTTTGATGGTCCGTGGTTGTTGTGATCTTATTTATCCTGTGTTCCCTCATTTCTCAATGACGGCGTGCTAAAAGGAAGGAACCAGTGAAGTGATGTCCGCGGATTCGATTGCGACCTGCAAAGGCACCTTCTACGCCTCAAAACAATCTACCAATGATCCGGCCATGAGAATCTTGCCGTTTTACGCTTAGATGGGTGATCGCTCCGCATGCGTCCTTCAAAATCGTCTATTCCGTATTGAAAATTGAGAGATATTGTTCCTTCAAGCTCTTGATAATGATGCGTATCGAAGCCCAACAGGATTTGCGTACCAGAGGCACCGTATAACCCTCCTAAAATATTCCATCCTCCTCACCGCCACCACGTCATCTCCCTTTCCTACATTTCCTCCTCTCCACCCTCCTACCCCAATGCACCTCATTAAAATGAGTCGCCAAATCGCCCACCCCTCCGTCCCCATCAAACTCTTCATCACACTCCGGACACTCCAATTCCAACTCTATTCTCTTCAAAGTGTTCCTCAACGGAGAACAACGATCCTTCGCCACCGTTTCCGGTCGCGGCTGCAGCGGATACAGCGGGATTTCCACATTAATCATGCAATCCTCCGTCCTGATCGTGATATCCATCGAATTACGATTCCGATAATAATTCTGTCCTGGCATCGCGACCGCGACGGTGAAAGTCGGCCGACGTGGACGCGGACGGTAGAAACTTTTCACTCGACGTAATGGTGACACCGGTTCGTCTCCACATTTCCCGTGATACAGCGGAGGAGGAGTCGGGTTCGAGTAGAGAGAATGAAGAGAAGAGCAAGGCGACGAGCGGTGCAATGTAGGAGACTTCATTCTCCCAATTTCATCCTGCCCTCTTGAATACGGCGCGTCGGTCGAAAACATCGAGTTCGAGGTGGATAGTCAGGGCGGTGGTGGCGGTGAATCATACGCGGGGTAATTATTGCATATTTGCATGCCGTGCCTCCCTTGCTTGTTTTTGTCAAACGCTCTTTCCCAAGTCGGTTTCTCGCAAACTGCATCGTGGGATGAGAAAGCAACGCTCGTCATGCTACATAGAAATGTCGCCGATGTTTAAATGAGCTGAGATGAGGCATCGTGGTGAATTTATGTTGTAGGGTTTCAATTTTTAAGGCTGACTGACCTTTTTGGCAGGGGGAAGCCTGTTTATATACGTGGCGAACCTCGCTTAAAGAAGGGGTCCATGGAGCATCGTTGATTGGACCAGTGGTGTGATCGTTCATGCAATACGTATATTCGTGATGTATGTCTCGCATGCTGTTCGAGAAAGGGGGAAGCTTCCGGATTCCAGATCGTGATTATGTCTCTCCGTCAGTTCGCAGTGAAGATTGTGCTTGGACCAATCTCTAGAACAGGAGATTCGAAGTCTTATTCTCCTAGACGTCGTACTAGCTGTTGTACTTCACAGTTTGTGGTACGATAATTCTGCTCGCGTCGACTGACAGCACTAACACATCACACCACTGCTCGCATGGATTTATGACTTCAGAGAAAAAGAAAAGATGAGTCTACTCTGACCGGTGTGTAGCATGAACGAGACTGAACCAAACAAGCGCAGCTTTCCTTATCTGCAAATTTACCATTACTCTGCTGAGATGATCATGGCAGAGCAATTTTGGAGTTGGGTATTGCCCCTTTCCCCCTATATTTCGGCATTTGATAACAGGGCTCTCCATATGCCTATGTTCATTCCCTTGCGCATTCGCTATGACAAAGTCGGGATAATTACCTGAGAACACCACATACGGAGTAATTTCGTTCACAAAGAGTTTGCCGGTGGCCATGTTGGTACCCAGAAAGGAGACCGGAACTTTCGGATGGTCGATGCGGGAATTGCAGTAGGTAGATACGTAGTATAATCACAGTAGATCAATATTCTCGACAGATGCTACTTTCCCTGACGTTTCTTCGACAGAAATATTAGGAGTGATTCATCCGTCCGAGGACGATGACTGAAGCTTCCATGCTGAAATACTCATGTCGAACTGATTACATCAATTAGCAATACCGCTATCGCCAAAACACGCGATATAGCTCCTGTGAGCTTAGATGATAGTAGAGACAAATCTTTCTTTCGGATGAAAAGCAATGTATATGGTGCGATTATTGATGGAGAGAGATGGAAAGAGCGAAAGGTAGACGAGGTGATAGCTTGAGCACGGACCACATTTTCATCCCACCAACCAATGACGTACTCAGCAAACTTTGCGATTCTATCTCAACGAACAGACGATCAATCTGCTATCAACAACAACCACAAAATGTCACCCTCCCGAGGCACCGCACACGCTTCCCAAAGCACACCTCAAACAAACTCCCCCTCCACCGACCTCACCCCCACCGAAAACACCGCCAACCTCCGCTCCTCCCACGCCCTCACCTCCCTCAAACAAAACATCAACTACCTGATCGCGCCCTCCTCCCCCAACGCGCCTCGGCCCGCCCGTCTACGCACGCGCGCCCTCTTGCGCTCTCTACACTACATCTCAGTATTTGTATTCTGGCGGGTAATCCGCTATGCGAAATATGCGGCTGTGGGCAGTATCGTGGCAGCGCTGAGCGCAACAACGATTGGGAGTTTTGCGACGGGGATTGGATGGGTGGTGGCGCCGACTGGGATACTAGGGTGTGTGGGTATGGGGCTGATGTGGTGGGTGGGGAAGTGGGCTTTTAGAAGGACGAGGGTGGGGAGGAGGTTGGAGGAGGGGTTGGTGAGGAGGGGGGTGGAGGGGGAGATGAGGGATGCGAAGATGGAGAGGGCGGAGGGGGTTAGAGGGACGGGGGAGTGGAGGGATGTTACGGGTCCGAAGGCTGTGCCGTGGTGAATGGGGCAAATAATCTTTATAATGACTACTTGCTATATAACCTCGAGATGGAGTCAATGTCAATGCACTCATATGACCCGGGAAGCACTGATCCAGTTCTATACATCTAATTCGATAGAGATGCCAACATGTATGTATTAAAGGAATCTAAGTTACAAAGATCTATTGGTTCTTGAGAATGGCATCTGCAATCTTCTCTGCTAACATGTAGACAGTAGATTGTGGGTGTCCCGGCACAGCAAAAGGCGCCACAGAATTATCCACCACTCGTAATCTCTGGACACCAAATACGCGAGCCTTCGAGTCTACAACTGCACCCGCAGCGCCGGGCTTCCCCATCCTACACGTTGCAGCTGCATGATAGATTGTTGACGCCGACCCACGGATATAAGCCAAAATCTGCGCATCAGTTGTCACTTCAGGGCCTGGAACTACTTCAGCACCAACAGTAATTTTTGAAATGGATGCCCATGCTTGTCGTATCCGCTTTACTGCTGCAACGGCTACTTGTGCATCTGTGTTATTGGGATCAGTCAACCATCCCAGGTTGATCACCGGTGGCGCAGAAGAGTCTGTACTGTTAATTGTGACGTTTCCTCGCGATTTCGAAGCTGTGAGAGCCGCGAGAATATAACCCACACCCACTCCACTATTCGAGACGTATTCGACTTCCGGCCAGTCTGAGGGAAAGGTTGCGAGATCTGCGAGCGCTGCCGCCGTGAAGTTGCTCCGCAAAGTTTTTGGGATCTTTTCGAAAGCGATGAACCCATTTTCCGAGCTCAATGGGCCGGCTGCATGCTCCAAATACTGCTGCAGGGTTTTCTGAGAATACTGAGGTTCGGTTATGAGTTGCGCCCCAGTTGGGATGTCCATTGCGCGGACGACAGGGAAGATAATCTGATCCCACAGGTTCTGTCCAACACCGGAAAGGGCAGATATGATTGGGATCCTGTACTGCGATAAAGTTTCCTTTGGACCAATGCCTATCATGCGGAAAGTTAATCGATGTCAATTATGTGATGTGACATGGGATATTGATAACATACCTGATAGCATCAGAAGTTGGGGTGAATGAAATACTCCTGCGGAGAGTATAACCTCCTTTCTTGCAGATATGGTGAAGTCCAAACCTTGTGTAGAAACAGAGACTCCTGTGGCCATACTCCCATTAAACAATATACGGCTGGCCTTGGTTTGAGTGTAAACCATCAGATTTGAGTACTCCATCGATTGAGTCAAGAAGGAGGTTTGTGAAGAGGAGCGAGTAGCGTCCGCGGGAGATATGGTCGATGGGATCCAAGCTGCAAACCCTGAAAGAATACCACTGTTGAAGTTTACCGGACTAATCGGCAGTCCAATTGCGTTGAATGCTTGTTGAAACCATGTAAATGGAGGGTCCACCCAGTTGCTCCATGACACCTGTAAAGGCCCACCAGAGCTACTGAAGACTTTTGGATCATACAGCGTCGTTGCGTTAGGTGTATTGCGTTTTGCATAGTTTGGGGGTGTCAGCTGGACGGATTTCTTGAAATACGGCAAGAGTTTGTCGAAAGTGTATGTTTCATCTCCCACAATATCTGCCCATTGCCGATAGGTGCCAGTGGTCGCTCGATGAAAAGCCATAGAGTTCAACGCCGAACCTCCACCCAAGGTTTTGCCTTGAGCATAATGAATTTTCCGTCCAGCTGCGCCAGTCTGGACAGTTGAAACCAATCCCCAGTCCACTAGAGGCTGGGGTTGGAAAGGCACCGCAGTTCCCAAAAATGGAGCAGATAATGCAAGGCCAGGAACAATGCTAAAGTTTCCATTGTCTACCTCGTAGAAACCTCCTGCCTCGATGATCGCTACCGAGAGATTGGAATTTTCGGCAAGTCGTGAGGCTATAGTAATACCAGCAGTGCCTCCACCGATCACTATAAAACAAGGAAAATTAGACATGTTCTGTGAGTACAGTAGTTGGCCAGTTCATACCGACGTAATCATACGATGCATCAACACCAGGTGTGCCAAAACCACTGGATGGTATGCGACCCCGCGAGTCAGTTTGCGCTTCGATATATGCAACTGCTGTTAACAGTACAAAGATCAAATGTGAAAGGAAGTAAGCCTTCATGATTGAAACGAACTGGTGTAATGTTTGTATCTCTTAAAAGAAAACAACTTTTGCTGCGCGATTTACGTTCACTTTATGTTCTTTCGTCGAACCCTGACCAAAATCCCGACAGCCGAAGAAAATACAAGGAATGATGCAAAGATGAGATTAATTAGATTGATTGCAGGCCTATATGCACTTCTTATAGGCTATCTTGATACATCCTCAGGGATTTACGTGAGCCACGTTTTCTTTTGCTTGATATTGGCACAGCAAAACCGCACATGCAATCGATGGAACGCACAAGGAGGCTTAAATCAGTTAAGTGCTCGTGAAGCTGCATGCGCGCCACGTTTCTTTCCAGCATACTTAACCTTACCACACAACCTTGGATGAGGCAGGGTGTAAGGTTGCATCGCCACAAGAGTGATTTGCATTCTACATTAAATAGCTCCACCTGAATCCTTCACTTCCCCCTTTGGGTACTCAATACAACACGATTTCTGAGGCTAAGTAAACGAGTGTATATTTGTATCTAGTAGGCAGGATATTTCCTTGAATGCATGACTTGAATTCTGGGTTCAAGTCCGCGATCAATTGCCTGGCGTCCCAACAGCGTTTAAAAGTGAAAAAGAAAGCTGCATCTTTTCATGCGAAACTACAAACTGCCTCCGATTATTTCAGCAGCTTGTTGGGCGAGTGCGTAAGTACAGGCCTGATAGTGGGCTGCAATGGGCAGTGGAATCACACTGGCATCTACAACACGTAGTCCTTGAACTCCGTATACACGCAAATTGCTATCGACAACTTTACCCATGGAAGCCGTCCCACCAGGATGATACACAGTCCTATGACACAAGTTAGTGTAAGTTTTCTTCCTGGAAAGGAGTACTACATACTTCCCACGTGCTTTGATGCGTTCATCGAGCTCCGCATCCTCAGCCTTCCAGTCCAACGGCTTTTCGCCAGCAGATACAGTCTCTATTTCTATCAATGCCTGACCCTCTGTGGTGCTTAGCATCGCTTCCATTATCTTTCTCAGCCCTGTTCGTAGGACGTATCGATCAACTTCCGTTGAAAAATAGTTTGGATCAATGACTGGTGCTGTTGTAGGATCAGTTGATGCAAGTGTAACGCTTCCTCTGGAAGTTGGAAGACCTCCAAAAACAACTGTCGTGACATGGCTTCCATCCATTGGTATGATGGGATCAGATTGATTAGCGCCAACGTAAACCGTAAAACATTCTACATGTGAGCGAGGTGGGCTCAAAAGCGGATGCGTGTCATCTACTGGCCCTTCATCTTTGATCAACGCATCTTTAAGTCCTTCTTGAGGAACCGTAAGTGTGACGACCCAGTCCATTGGGGTACCCTTCGCAAAGTTGGGATTGTTGAATAATGGCGACCCGAGCGCGTATCCAGCTTCTGGGTTTTTGAGTTTCCACCATTGTGCTACAGACATGTGGTCATGTAGGTTTCGTCCGACGTAAGGCGCATCAACTACTTGTTGAATGTCATGAGCAGCTAGGTCTTTCGAGGGTCCAATTCCAGAAAGGAGAAGAACCTGGGGAGTGCGATATGCACCAGCCGAAACAATAACTTCTTTCGCGGCAGCAATCTTGCTACCATCTGCAAGCTCCACACCAGTTGCCCTTGGCGTTGTTCCATGACTGTCAATGAGCACACGTGCCACCAAGGTCGATGCCATGACTTTGACTCCATTGAGCGGGAAGGCAGAGCTCGCGAGTTGTCTATGGCCATCTTTTCTGTTTTCCACAAGCTCGCCAAGTCCTTGCGGGGAGCCAGAATTCGCATCCTCGTTGTAGTTTACGCCGACGGATTCCCACGCCTTCCGAACCTTTTCTCGTAAGGGATAGTCTCGGCCGGTAGATGAAACTGATTGGGTGTATAGAGGGCCTTCATAACCGTGCTGAGTGTTCAATCCTGGTTTGTGGTAATGCTCGGTCCGGCGAAAGTAAGGGAGAAGCCCTTCGTAGCTCCATCTGGGGTCGTCGACTAGCTTTCCCCAGGCGTTGTAATCGCTGGCATCACCACGTATCCAGCCCCCTAGATTAGATTTAAGTATTTGGATGGCATTATGACTTGATTACTAGAACTTAAACTCACCCGCGTTGATGGCTGATGCTCCTCCTAGAGCCTTTCCCGCGTTATTGGCTATAATTCTACTGTTGAGATGCGGCTGAGGAACTGTAGAATAGCCCCAGTCTAGCTCAGAGCCTACCAGGAATTGCCCATTCGCCGAATCAGTCACCAAAGGATTTTGGGAAACATCTGGTCCAGCTTCGATAAGAAGAATGGATAAGCTGGGGTGGTTTTCGTAAAGGCGAGATGCTAATACCGAGCCGGCGATGCCGCCACCAATGATGATGTAATCATATTTGAGTGTTTGTGCCATTGTGTTTTCTTGATCTAGTAAGACGACCTAACCATTAGTGTTACTCCCTAACTCATATCGTGCGTGAATAGGGTGAACCCACCAAAGCTTCGACGTGGTTTGGTATAAGAACGATGCTTAGCAGAACATGAGCAGATATTCATTGCCAAGCAGCTCTTAAATAAAATATGAGTCTCATTCTATCATCTCCAAGTTGGAGACGTTGCTTCGTTCTGGATGCCATGAGGGTGTTCGCGGTGGTGCGTTCAATTCCATCGTATCATCACAGCGGCACAGCATTACACCACAGGCTGCAAGAAATGTAATCCCACCATCCTATTTCTCCAGCTATGTGATTTCCCAGCCACGCCAGCCTATTGAACTTCATGCATAAGAAAGATGCTATGCGCTTTGGTTGTCTGAGAACCCCAGTAATCGAGTTTCTGCAGCTTATAGCTCAACGCGGAACAGCAGGGCTCCATTTAACCCCGAAATGGTGATGAATTACTAAAGAATTTTGAAGGGTGCCGACATATCCTGAAACTGTGAAGTCCCCCTCATTCGCCTCGGCTGCCCCTGCCCCTGCCGTCGCTAAATCCTTGTCAGACCATTGCGCATTTTGTACTGTACAGAAACTCAACATCCTGAACATCCGGCCCGGTCGAAGGCGAACTCCGATTGGGTCTTCTAGTACGAGCTGCATCCACCGTCCCGACAGTCTGGTTCGCTTGTAGCTTTTTGTCATGCACGCAAAAGAATATGATAGCAGCATGCCATTTTAATCAAGCAGTACCTTCAGGATGCGTATATGGGCCAATTAGCCCCATCTCCCCATCTCCCCAGTCACCCCAGCCACTTCTACCAAGGGTGGGTGTCTTCTGCTGATAGCTGGTTGGTGCGCGTCTCTAATGGGGTGCTTGCCGGAAGCGATGCAAACGTCTGTTGGTAAGCAAATGCAGTCAGTGATAGGAGTGGCAGGTAACATTCTTCTTCTCGGACTTGATTCTATGTTTTATCGGCTGTTGTTTTCTCTCAGGGCATGTTATTGCCCCACAAAAACTCCACTTGTACTGTACAGTGCCTGTTGAAGTTGTTGGTACGGTGTTGGTCACCATGTATGGTTAGCGCGTTCTATACTTTTGATGACACCATTCGACCAGAGTTATGCTGATCCTACCCTTTTGATTATATTTGGGTTAACCAGGTTTAAGATCGGATTCGTACTTGGTACTTGGTAGCTTTCAGCCTGCAGGGTATCTCCAAACATTATTCTCGCAGAGTCAACTCCAAAGCGCGAATCCTGGACATACAGCACATAGTAACTCATAAAGATAGATACAGGGAAATTTTTATTTTTAGAAACTATCATCGGATGCAATCAGGAATCGGAATGTCTATTTCCAGGATACGAGACTAGTAATGGGAACTCGCGTCGTGGGAAAAAACAATGAATTGCAACCCACCACCTCATTCACCCGGGGCACCCCTTTCTCCTTTCCGAAAATATTCCGATTCGCAGCTAACTGGTCATGTCGATCCATACGAATCATGTTGTGACATTGTTGGTGGCACATTTGGTGGTATTGTTGGTGGCATTATTGGTAGCATTGTTGGTGGCGATGTTGGTGACGATGTTGGTGACGATGTTGGTGACTATGTTGGTGAATACCGGATTGAGCGTGCATCTGTAACCTCACTTCTAACAACATAGCGTGTGCATAGGGGAATCATGCAAAATTCCAAGCAGTCTCGACGACTATACCCTTGTTCGAAGGAGACGAAGCCCCGTGAGCACTCATCTTTCGGTCTTGCCGTGCATCAGTAGTAATGCTTGTAGTGTTGCTTGCGGTGTTGGTGTTTCTTTCTTCTCCGACAGAGTGGAGAGGTAAGCCGTCCTCATTCAGATGAGTAAAACCATGGTAACCATTTCGCCTGGTTGTGGAGCTTTGTAATTTCGAGTCTTGTCTAGACCCTAGTCGTGATCTAATCGAAGCTAAAGACCCGAATACTGGCGTCAAAAGAGGCCGCAGAAGTGGGCCGCAGCAAACAAATATGGCGACCCCAAACTCCACTGCAGGCCAAATGTCGTTATAGAGGTTGTAAGTGAAGTCTGAGAAATCGGTGTTGAGGATTGTTACCACACGTGCGATACTCATGCCGATAGTGCTGTTTGAAGTTAGTGACTGAGCTAAATAGTAGGTATGAAGACTCACAATAAACCTAAGCACATCAAAGCTGCTAACGCTACTTTGTTCGATGTCGGAAGCTGCAATTTCCAGATCATCCTTTGCGGAAGTACCAGTATCATCAGGTCCGTGATGATATCGGCAACACCAACAGCGGTATAAGCCGCAATCGTATTTCCACAGTGACCAGCTGTAGGCTGGAGATTCCAGTTATAGCCCAAAGGGCGGCAGATAAGAAAAGCTATCAAAATTGTCATTATGACCCATGCAACGCATGCTGCCAATACAATATATCCTGCAATTCTGAACCTTGGAACTGAAAATATTCTGATCAACATGATGGTGATGCTACATTTTATCAGTCCAAGGCCAATACCGTAGAGCATTTGATTTCCAAGCAAGACCTAAGTTCTAGTTTTAGCCATCCCTATCTGAGTGAAAGTGTAGTGGAGCAGAGAAGCAGCTCTTACCTTCTGGGCGTTCTTGAGCTGTGCGGGGTTGACTTGATGCACATGCCATCCGCTTCCTCCGAAAACAACCAACATGATGTCTCCACTACCAAATCCATAAAAGATGATCTGCAAGATGGTCAGTTGAATAGTGGTAGCCCTTGGGACAAGAAACATACTAATGCGCCCAACACTAGCCAATCTTCAATCATGAACATGCTTTTTTTTATACGGCGAGCATAGAACCGCAGCGCCACGGAGACTGTAGCAATTGTCCAGAAAACCGCTACGATAATCACGACGCTTGCCCCGCGTTTGTTAAGTCCACGGTGGGGGTTGGAAAATTCTTGTCGAGGTTCGGTATTCATCTTCGTATTGCGGTTATTGGTTGAGTTCTCAGATGGTTCGTGTTGAAAAAAGCCGATATTCACACTTGCTTGTGCGGGACCAGGTATATATGGCATGCATATGCTAACTATTCGCACAGCAAACGACGGTAAATTACAGCCACGGTTGTTCACCAATAGATAGCCGAAATCCCAACGACTTGGATCGTACTTCTACACCGTGATACGAATGCCTGCGGCAAAAATTGAGAACATCTGTGTGCGCAGGGGCATCAGACGTACGAGATCCTTGTTCCTCATTCCATCATTTTATTTAGATGCACTGCAACCTCCGGAATATTGTACCCCGATTCTTCCTCTTGAAAAGGCAGGCAGTTCTTTGCCTCCACTGACAATGCTGCAGCGATGTTCCCGGATGCCGGCATCCTTCAAGTTCAAGCCTGAGCATACATCCAACGGTTGATGTCGTTGCACGTTGGTTCTGTCCCGAAGAATTTTACCAATCGGCCTACAATCTAAATTCATAGTATTGCCTTCGACGCGTGTCATCAGCATGAAGGAGATGAAGTACTGCATTTCAGAATTTACACGACACTGCTAACAATTCTTCTTATTGTCTGCGAACTCGATCATAATTTTCACCTCAACACCTTTCCCCAAAAAGTCATTATGCCACTGCACGCGCCTGTAGCTGCCATCATCTTGATCTTGACCTGCTATTTCATAGCTTTGTCTTTCTATCGGTTGTTTTTACACCCCTTGGCAAAGTTCCCGGGCCCCAAGCTCGCTGCTCTCACGAAATGGTACGAGTTCTACTTCGACCTGGTAAAGGGCCACGGAGGCCAATTTGCTTGGGAGATAAAGCGAATGCACAAGATATATGGTAAGTCGATTTCTATCAGTTCGAGATGGGGCACATTAACGCTGCCATTGATAGAAGCTAATTGAATAATTTGAATAGGACCTATCGTCAGAATAAACCCCGAGGAAATCCACGTACAAGACCCTGACTGGTTTGAAACACTTTATGCCAGTAACCCCACCAGGAGAGACAAATACCCGCCTGCTGCAAGTATGGCAGGTGCACCTTTGGGCAGTGAGTTCTTCTTGTCGTACATCTTAGTCGAGAACTTCTTCTGACCATGCGATGCAGCATTTGGCACGGTTGAGCACAATATCCATCGAAAACGTCGTGCAGCCAACAGTCATCTGCTCTCCACCCGAGCAGTTGCGGATGCTCAGCAGCTCATACGGGATCAGGTGCAGATACTTTCAGATCAAATTGAAAAGTTCTCTAGCACGAAAGAAATAATCGACCTAAGAGTCACATTCTTAGCCTTTACCACGGACACAATCACACGATATGCGCTCGGAGAAAGTAAGAATCTACAGAAGAACAGAACTTTGGCCGTTGAGTGGAGTTCAACAATCCGAGCTGTTGCGAAAATGACACCTCTAATGAAGCAGTTTCCTTGGATGATGACTGCCGGGCTTTATATTCCTATCAGTGTCCTCCAACTACTCATGCCTGAATTTTCGAGATTGGTGCAGTATCATAAAGTAAGTTTGATGACTGTCAATAAGGCTACTATTCGATCAAAACTAATATCTTTACCTCACCTTGCAGGATATGCGCTCTCTTGCAGAACAATTTTTATCCCAACAACAGATGGTCCAGCTATCCCCAAGCGAGAACAAAATCTGCTCTAACATGGCTCTTTTCCAGAGTATATGGGACAGCCACTTACCTCCTCATGAGAAGCACGCGGAACGACTTGCGCATGAAGCAATTGTGGTCATTTCAGCAGCAGCCGAAACCACATCTCGTGCTCTTAGTATTACCATGTTTTATTTATTGTCAAACCGCCAAATTCTGAGTCAACTTCAGGATGAGATACAAAAGGCAATGCCTAACTCTTCCAATCTGCCCTCTTGGAAAGAGTTGGAGGAGTTACCGTACTTGGTATTTTGATTTCCCAATTCAGTTTTCTGCCTTACTAATCTTTCGCGGTAGGTCGCAACAGTCAAAGAAGCTCTGCGAATATCTGCGATGATTACATCAAGGATGCCATTGATGGCCCACACTGACTTGATTTACAAGGACTGGACAATACCAGCAATGGTATGTACTACCCTGTCTCCTTTTCGTAACTTTCAAACGAAAAAGAGAAAGAGAAAGATGAAGACAACAAACTGACTTAAATAAAGACTCCTACAAGCATGACAATTCATGACATTTTGCTTGATCCCAACATATACGAGAATCCAAACGTGTTTGATCCTGACCGCTGGTTAGTGGAGAATCCACCTTCGGAATCCTATTTTGTACCATTTGGGAAGGGCACACGGATGTGTCAGGGAATGCGGTAGGTTCTTTTTTTTTTCTGTTGAAATAACTATCCTTTTTCAATTCCCCCATACAAAACAGGATCAGTCTGACTGACGCAATTTATTATCAAGATTTGCATACACTGAGCTATATCTCGTTTTGACGACGTTGCTCAGAAGGTATGAATTTCAGCTTCATGACACATTCCGGGAGCGTGATATTGAATCCGTCCGAGATTGTTTCATTGGAGAGCCCCACCCAGAAAGTTTCGGAGTGAGAGTAAAGATGGTTGGAAAAAGGGCGTAAATAACGGTGTCACGTGTGAAGTTTGGTAGTCAACATTTGATTTTGTAGGCCCCAAATAAAGAAGCATGAGTCCACGAGACATGAGATTACTCGATCTCCTTTGAATTGCTTTTTCCCTACCCCAGATCGCTCAAGCTGCTGGTAGATAAAACAGCAAGTGACGCATGTATCACGACATTACGAAGATACGGGATGAATGGACGTAGCCACATACCTTCATGTATGAGGCGATGTTGTTGGGGGGCGTAGTTCATGTACTAGTAGTCTGGTAGACGCGGTTCGACGGATATATCTCTAGATTCAATGCAAGAAATCCTCGTGCCGTGCCGCAAATTTAATGGTACGGAAAAGAGCATCACAGCTAATATTGCTTTGCTTGCATAGGCAAGTTGGTAACCAGGAAGGAAAGGAGCTGCACAGAATGCACTGCATAGCCACAAGCCCACCAACACGGCATGCCCGTGCTGGCCCCGTTTTACCAACATACTGGCCCCCTTCCTGGTAGCATAGTACTTCATCCCCGAATAATGCAATGCAACATGTACCTGCACCGGACTTGGAGACCAAATCGGGCTTAAGTTATTGAAGCGCCTTCCCAGGAGTCCCACACAGCTGTCCTCCACGCCGTACACGTCAATATGTGACTTTGCAGCATTACATCAGTCACGCCTAGTCAGAATACTTGCCAACATTTGGAAAGACGCTCTGAAGTGATGCTTGCCTGGGTCTGGAATATGCATTGTATGTTCTTGAAAAAATCTCCGCATATTGGGCAAAGAGCAAGCTGGAACCGGATAAGGATTGGCCCACAGGCTGAGAGAACACCTTGGATATTTCATTGAAAACTTAGAAGATCTAATTCTCCCAGTCTTTGTTGCAGATTTCCCCGATCCCAATTTACAGAAATCTTGTGGAATTCACAAAAACCATGACCAATATGAACGATACTGTTTACACTAACGGCAAAGGACGTCATAAAAGTATCCAGCTTCATACAAATCGATTCAGCAATGAAGAGAGCGCAGAATTTGTTTGTCCGATTAGGTACCTCTACAACTACCTCCCCCAAAAGCCAAAGTGGCTGCAGGCACAGAAAGTCTCTCTTGATGATGTCCTGGAGTTGGATTTCACCGATATTCAAGGAAGTACGAAAGAGAATGGTATCGTCATTTCCCCTGGAGCGGCTAACATACCAGTCCACACCGGGCTTGGAACATTCCGGCAGAGTAAGCACTGGAAAGCCAATGAGAAAGCGACTAGAGAACTTCTCGAGCTTTTTGCACAAGACCAACACTGTATGGACGCGATGTTAACCAATGGTCAATCCATGGCAGCCCTAGCCAGACGACAGCTTCAGAGCTCTGTCTTGGACACCTACAGTCGATTCAGTATTTACATGTTTCCTGACGCCAACGAGGATCGGATTCAGCTTCTTGCTCAAAGTGTGATATTGATCTTCATTTTCGATGGTAAGGAGTCCACTCTTGGAATTTGAGACTGTCTCTGAACTAATTCTAATTGAATTTAGATATGTGGGAAAATGCATCCTCAGAAGCTGTTAGTCCTATTCCAAGCCTGCTCATCAAATTCTCCAAACTTATGTGTGAAGACCAGCCAGGTACGAGACGACTTCATTGGGCGTATCCAGGGAAATGTGCCAAAATCCATGGCGGATACCCCACTACAAAGACGAATGCATGAAATTAGGCAAGGTTTCCTAAAGGGCGATGAAGAGGATGGAGCAAGTGGCGGCGCAGAAGTGCTTCAGAAGCTCATTGAGTTTTGCCGTCATGAGCATCCTGCAGAATTCTCCTCAGCACGGCAATACCTTGATTATCGTTTCGACGATATAGCGAACGGGTAAGTATAACTATCTTCGGTTCTTTAAAACTTCTAACACCCATTTCATAGGTTCACTTGGGCCTGCACCAAATTTTCTCTACATTCGAGTGTAGATCTAGAAACTCCAGCATTTCAACGTTTGCTTGGTTATCTTGGTGACCAAATATCCATCGCCAATGATATTGCTTCGTACGATAAAGAAGAGAAGCAATTTAATGAAGGAAGGGCAAACGAAATGATCAACTTGGTGCATACTATCATGCAGGTCAATCGTATCACCGATGTGGATGCTGCCAAGGCCATGGCTTATGCCATACAGCTTTGGACTGAGAATGAGATCTTGGAGGAGTTGAAAACACTGAGGGATCAAGAGAAGCTCAGCCCCGAAGAATGGAGATTGATAGATGGATGTCTGGTAGCAGCGTCGGGCAATCTTCTAACCTCCGTCGTCATATCCAGGTACGGTGGTGAGAAGTCGAGGATTTCATTTTGATTTATTTAGTTTGGCAGTGGAAGTCGCAGTTCTTTGTTATGTTTATACATTTGCACCACAGTCAGGTTTAAGATAGCAGTAGAGGTTGCCGAGTCAATGATGATTCAGCTAGGGGAGACGATCTGATCATGTGGCCTAGAAGTTGCAAAGCAGAGCCTTCGCACTAGTATTCAAGGGTGTGGAGGCAAAGGAACCTTGGTAGAAACAAGAACTATAAGCTTTATTTGGAGCTTCAGCCAAGGCTCAGAAGACTTTCCTAGATGTAACCATTCTTGTCTTTCCAAAGAGAGAAATTTACGAAGTTCCAGTCAATAGGAGACAAGAAGCCATCGCTAGCCCGAACCCTATTTTGCGAGCAACAAACGCCGATGATGCCCCCAACCCTACAGATAAGACGCCCCAACTCCAAGCTACCAAAAACCCCATGAATCCTACTCAACAGTCTCCCATTACCCTGCAAACTCCTAACATACATAGACACCAAAACCCTTCCCCTCCTCCCCTCCCAATTCACTCCCCACCCTCCGCCTCCCTAACCTTCCACTCATCCTCCTTCGTCACCCCCTTCGCAACCAAAGCACAATCATACGTCCCCCACTTCTCTAAATACACCGACCGTCCAAAATTAATCGTCATCTGAATCGCCTTCTCAAACCCATCCGGATTCTTGTAATACGGCTCTCCCTGCCCTCCTGTCTGCTGTCTCTGCCATGTATTCCGCCCATCGGCGCCGGTGGAGTATTTATTTTGGACCAAGTCCCTTGCCACATCCAGTAGCTTGCAGTAGTCGGGGGAATCAGGGGTGTCGGATATCCATTTTGGTTGGTCTTTAGAATGTGCGGTATCGAGTGATCTTTTCTCCAAGCTAGCGGATTCGATATCCCGTTCTGAATTCTGGTTCTGCTCGTTTTCAGAACTCTGACTATTGTCGTGAGATTGGCCACCATTTTGAGCCTCCTGCTGATGAGTGTTGATTTCTTCCGCCTGGGCATCAAGCTCTGCTTGCTCTTTTTCGGCCTCCTCCTCAATATGTGCATGGGCGTCAGCTTCAGCTTTCTGTAAAGCTGCTTCCACATTTTTAGCCTCCTCTTGTTCTTTCGACTGTGCTACTAGATCTTCCATCTCTTTCATCTTCCGCGCCTTCTCAATATCCTCCGGTCTCGACTGGTCGGTAAAACTCGCTTCTCCTGTTCCTTTCTTTCTGTACAAGACTAACAAATCATCTAGAGTATTCGCTACGTCGTAAATGGATCCAGCTCCTAGTTTGTCTGTTCCGTCGAAGTTATTACCAATGGTCGTCATGAGATGCTTTGGCTCGTTGTTTTCGAATCCAGCCATGGCTAGTCGGTCATACATATCGCAATCGGTATTGTAGAAGGGAATCGTGGTGTCGAATCCACCAATAGCTTCGAATGCTGCGCGGTTGACAAGGGTGAGATAGTCGAAGGCGAAAAATCGCATGGCCCATGGTTTGCTAGGATCCGAAGCATTGGGGTCGGGATCTGGTGACTTCGCTTGTCTGAGAACTTCGACTGCATGTTTGTATATCGTCTTATGGCCAGCATAATCATCTTCTGAATGCATATCATCCTCGAATGTGATAGGAATGATATCCATATGGCTCCAGAAATAATGCTCGAGTTCCATGTCGATTGCGGTCCAGAGGAAGAAGTTTTGTAGTTGTGCGAAGGTGTAAAGAGTAGGAGTGACAATGACATTCACACCTAACAGGTGGAGACGAGTGTGGTTTAGGAAAAATGGATTCTGTATAGAGAGTTGGCCCAGTTGGTTGGATTTCATAGTTCCAGTGTTCTCGATGACATAAATATCTTCAGCAGGCCATCCTGCTGTTATCCAACCGACTACGGTCTGCTGAAGGAGACGCCAATTGCGAGTAAATCCGATGAAGAGTGGAGTGCGCTCTTTGACATGAGGATTTGGAGGCTGGTTCCAGGCAGGCACTGGGGGTAGATCGTCTTTCGAATGTGCTGCCATCGCAAGTGGGAAGTTATCTCCAATCGATGCTTGCTGACTTTCACTGTTAGAGCTTGAATCTGGTTGGCTGTCATGAGATTGCTCAGGTTGTTCAGGTTGCTCAGATTGTTCGTTTTGCAGTTCCTCTGCCTGCTCCTGTGGCTCCGAGTTTTGATCTGATTCGGGGATAGGTATCAAAGTTTCTTGGGAAGGAGCCGATTCTGCAGGCGAATCTTGTGCTTGAGATGCCCCCGTCTCAGTTTCTTGCGTCGATGTTGTCGTCGATGTCGAAGAGGTAACAACTTCCGTTCCAATAGCAACCTCAGCAACTGGCGTTTCCACTCCAGAAGAACCTGCCGTCGTCGACGTAGTCGTCACCGTTTCTTCTGCCGATGTAACATCGTGAAGTGCTGGGGCACTACCAGCTTCATCGAGCACACTCCCCACCGACCCATGAAAATTACTAGGTAACAAGTATCTCCAAGTACACAGAAAAGCGAATACAACCAGCATAAGTGACTTCGCCCTATATACCGTCATTTTGTAAGAAATCCTCAGCCAATACCAAGACTATCGACGACGCGCTTCAGCAGATGGCGTGATAGACCGTAGAGATGGCACAAGAAAGTCAATTTCCGAGTCCTGAGCATTTTGTTATACTCTGTACTCCCACCAAGAAACACTTGTAACACCCTGCCCCACAAGTTGTAGACTGGGACCTGCAGTGGATGAGCCCATCTCCACTCCTTAAGCAGGCTCCAGGATCTTCCAAGCTGACTCTATTAAGATCTACTCTACCAACGGCCAATCCTCTACAGCGGCTTTCCCACATGGGCATCAACTTCTCGCATGGGGTTGGTTGCTGGTACGAAGTTTGTGGTAATTCTTAGTAGGCCTTGCCTGTTCCTGAAGCATAGTAGGACGCCACGCCACCACACACGCAATTCATGATCTCTTGGCGCTTGCATGCAGGCCGGTCACTCCCGCCTGTAAGGCCTTTTCCATCATAGGTTAGTAGTTATACCGTTAGGCCATTGTGCGACAAGGGTTCTGAAACTGCCGCGAATACCTGTGGGGCCCCAGTGCGATAAGTAAACCTCCAATCTTGGCTTTCCTGTACTATATGTGAGGAACGGCATTAATAGGCTGCTGTGAATTCTCCGTAGCCAACAATCGTCGTTGTGGATGAAAACGCTTGTTTGAGAATTATTGTCTGTCGTCGACGTTAGACTTTCACGTGAAACATGTTTCGATCTGTCAAACTTCGGATCGTCGGACTCTCGGGTTCGGGTTTATGAGATGGATTTTTACGAAAGGTGCGACTTGCAATTTCCCAACTTGCTGGGAATGTATTCTTTGCTGCGGATTGAGATGCACAGTGCCTTACCATGGCAGGCTGTAGGAGCAAATTCAAAAATCGGTCTTAGAAATATGCAATTGCCGTCTTGGAAATCTTATGGTATGATCGGTCATACCATCCAATTCTGGGATTTCTACGTACACGCTGACAGATGAAATCACAGTACGTATAGTATAATACGAAGTACTCGTCGGAAAACAACCCCTCCGCATCCGGAATCCAGATCAGTTTGCGATTGATGAATGACCAGATCTGTGAATGAGGTCTCCTCGTATAGAACGTATACTGTACGTATAGCTTCACTAAGAAGATCTAGCTTATAGCTCGGTCAATGCACTGCGATACAGTAACATCTATCTACTCACCCGGTGGAGTTTAAATTGTGCACACGCAACACCAAAATCCAACTTGGGACTCTTTTTATCACTACCTAGAAATACACCTGAACAATTCTCAAAATAGTTTCTAGTCTTCATTAGGATACTTCTAAGATGGATGAATAATTACAAGTTAACCAGCTTCTAGTATCTCAATTTATTGATTTTTAAATAGGTGAAGAGTATTAGAGTAGGAATTCGGGTCTGCAGAGACCAAACTCAACCAGGTACTACTCTATCTATTATCTAGATCTCTCAGCGAGTATCCAATCAACAGCCCCTCCAAATCCGTACCAATGCAATATCGTTCTATCTATCCTATCTATCCCAAATCATTGCCATAATTTTATCCTACCGATTATGCTTCGCAAACTTATCACTTCCCTGAAACTCTCTCTCATCCCCATCATCCCCATCATTCCTCTTCGGCCTCAACCTCCTCAAACGATGCCCCATCCTCTTCCTCCATTTATGCCCCGCCCTCTTTATTCTTTTTCTCGGATAATTAACCGGCGACTCACCCCCCGCAAAAATCGCCGCATCATACAAAAACGCCCCAAATATCGCTCCCGTAATCGGCGCGCACCAGTTCCCCCAGATCCAGTACACATTGGTGAACAAATCAGTACCATATCCCAGCGCACAAAGCGCAAGACGAGGTCCTAGATCCCGAGAAGGATTCATCGCCGCGCCGGTGTTGTATCCGAATGCCATGCTCAGCACAGTGACGACGAGACCCATGATAAAGGCCGACATGCCGGCTCCGGGTGGTGCGTTCATATCGTCTCCGAGGGCGAGGACGGCGATGGCTAGGATGGCTGTTCCGGTGAATTCGGTGAAGAAGGCGGTGCTCTCGTTGATCCAGGCGTATCTGGGGTAGGTGATGAAAGCGCCTGATGTGTTACTGGTTGCGAGGTTTGTGCCACCGTATTCGAGGATGTCTCGTTGGTAGAGACCGAATGCGATGAGTGCTGCTAGGAAGCCACCTAGGATTTGAGCGAGGATGTACATGGGTACTTTTCGAAGAGGAAATCCTCGGTATATCCAAAGCATTATCGAGATGGCTGGGTTGAGATGTGCTCCGGAAATTCCACCTGCTATGTAGATGCCGAGCATACTTGCGAATCCCCAGGCAAAGTCTGTCGTGACTTCATTGCCAGCAGGGATTGCATTCTTGCTAGATGTTGTAACAACGAGATCTGCGCAGAATCCAAGCGTAAGCTGGACCGTAACCTGCGTTGAAGTGTTAGTTGGGTGTTTCTCTACCTAGAACTGACGAAGATGACTTACAGCAAGTAATTCCGCCAATGGTTCTCTGAATCGTAGTCGGATAACAGACCAATGTGTATGCAGATTATGAATTTCATCATCATAGTTAGGATCATATGCTTTCAGAGGCACCTCCTCACCAATCCAATCGCCATCCAACTCGTCATCACCAGGAGTCTGCGTGACTTCAGAAGCTGCATCATCCGGGTAGCCAAAGCTTGGAAAGCGATCTACTTGCGAAGTGTGCGAGCGTACGCCATCAAATGATAATGGACGATCGAGTGGTCGCTCAGGTGATGCCAAATCCTCCTCATCTGTTTTATGCGGCTCAGGTTCCTCCTCAATAACCTGAGATGGTGCAGTCAACGGTTCCGTGAGCGAGAGACCTTGTTGACCAACTGGCGAAACCAGCCCGTGTGCTTCGAGGAGGTTGTTCTCTCGTTGTTGTCTGGAATTTTGAAGTTGCGTTGAGATTCTGTTCAATTTCAAGGTCGGTTCTATCCTACCTGATTCTAGATCGACATCTGCCGGAGCCGGTGCTTGTTGTGCTGCGTTGACCTCGCTGCGAGTTGGGATCATTCCCGGACGAACAACACGTGGAAGGGGCTTCGCTAGACCCCATACAGGCCTGATGTTCTCTGGCTGATCATAGGCGGGATTGAGTTGAGTGTATCCCGGGTCGACATATGGTTGATTGGCAACAACTGCGGCTTCGACTGGAGCGGGGCCTGCCAATGAGAAGTTGTCTGCTCCAGTATCTACTCCTGTTGCTGCTATCGCAACAGTCGGTCTTCTTTGCAGCGTTGCTCCCCTTGGACGTCCTCCATTTTGACTCAATCGTGGTCGAAGGCCTGAAGAGCTTGCCCGAGGTCGTCCCGTAGACATACTATCCCGTTGAGCAGCAGGAGCAGCACGTTCGGGTATGATACCAATCCTTCCTCCAGGAACAATTGCTGTTCCTCGCCTGGTGATCTGCCTCTTTGGTAAAACCGGATCATTTTCCGGGACTTGGCCAGTCAAGGTCCTTCCCCGTCTTCGTGTGGCATCTGGAGACGTCTGGTTTCGACGTGCAGGCATAGTATCAAATCGTCTCAAAGGTTTTATTCTCGGGTCCTCTGCTGAAGGCGGTGGTACAGGCGGCACCGAAGAGCTTGCTTCACCTGCATTTTCAGGTTGCGCTGCCGCCGTCTCATTGTTGTTTTCCCCAGCCCTTCCTTTGCTGCTGCTCGGAACAGGATGGATTGGGTCCGGTTCCTGATCCGCCATGGTTAATAATTTTCAAAATGTCACTGTAAAGCTCAACGAGGAACGGATGTCGCTGAGATGCTTGGAACGACGACTTGTAAACAAACAGATGAAGTCACACAGACATTACTAATGAGCAAAAACAGAAAAACAACTGGGAATAGAGCAGTAAAATCTGGAGATAAGAGAAATCATATATTTCTGTCTATCAAAATTGAGTGGGACCGAACATCTTCCTATCAAGCAAATCCCGACTTTTCCCATCAAGCTTTTTTCTGATCTTGCTCGAGCGTCAGTTCCTCCTGTAGGAACCCACCAGATTAGAACCTAAAAGGAAAAGGAAAAAAGGGGAAAGGGGGGTCCAGCACCGGCAGCATGATGGGCAATTCGTGGTTTGTTCGTATGGTTTCCACTTTTTTCTAGATATTTATGGAACTTTCGGCTGCAGAGTTTTGGGATGTTCAGGGAGCACACCCAACTGTGGCGTGGCGCGAGTGGAGCTGCATGCGGTACTTCATCAATCAAAGTTCATCAAAAATAAGAGACTCTACTATATAGTACCTAGCTTCAGGTTCGGACCCGGGAAACAAGAAGCTGCGTCATACAGCGTCAGCGTCAACGTCAAGTCTCGAGTTGGACGTCGAATCTCGCAGTACTGAGGTCTTCAATACCAGTCATGTGATTTGTTTTTGATAGGCGCGTTTCATTTTCACTCCTGTTACTTAAGCCGTAACGGATAACTCGGGAACGGAACATTCCCGCTTTTTCAACGTCATTGTTAGCGGCCGAAAGCCACCCTATGTTGTCGACCCTCCAATACAAAAATAATACCACCACCAGTGCACCAACACGAGAAATCTAGAACCTTCGCTCGTACCGCCCAAACACACACGAAAACGCCATTTTTTCTTCAGACATGCAACAGAACAGACAGCGACCTCAAGAAATTCCCACTCCCACACTCTTGCACGCCTCCACCAAATCCGGTATCTCATCCGCCGTCTTCGACACCCCACCCCACTTGATCGTCCCCATCCCATCCGTCGCCCAACATCCACCCACCACCCACCTATTCCCACTCGGATCGACCTCTCTCCCCCAAATGCCCTCCTCCTTCCCCAATTTCTGCATCGCCCATTGTGTCCATGGATTCAGCAAGTGCCACGTCGTGCTCACTCCCAAACCCCAATTAGAGTAGATCTCCCGGTCTTCGTCCACCACGACAGAAATATCCCATGCCCCGCCTACTTGCTGCACCCACCTATCAGTCGCGGCGCGCGAACTGTGTGATACGGCGATGAAGCGGATGGTTTGGTGTTTGTTCGCTAGGCGACGGAGTTCGAGGAAGGTTTTTTCTGCGACTTTGTTTTATTGCTGTTAGTCTTTCTTTCTTTCTTTCTTTCTTTGATGCAGCTGGGAAATTCTTGTAGGGCTGGAAATCAGGCAAGGGAAGCAGGTAAGGGAAGCATACAAGGACATCCACAATGTCTTAAGAAAACCACCACAGTTGGTCTTCCATCCACAGCCGGCAGCATCAGTTTCGGCGCGTTTGGCGCTCGTGTTCCAATTACCGGTGCGGGAGCTACCTCAATGATTGCTGGCGGTGGATTCGCCCATGATTTCCAAGCCTTCGGCACCTCGATATTGGAGAAGGTATTTGCCCACGACTCTCCATCGGGATTTGCTCCATTCTTAGAAGGTGCAGATTTCTTGTCGTTGGAACTGTACTCGAATCCTGCGAGAGCATTGGACGGTAGTCCCGCTTTGCGAAGGGCTATTTTGGTGGTAAGTTTGCTGAACATTATTTGAGTTTGGTGATGGGTGGTGAGAGAGTTGGAGTGATGCAGCCACAATGAGAAAAGGACGTGTGGGATGAAGTTTATTAATGAGAAGGACAGACTTACTGGTTGCTTGGTTTCTTTTAATTTGAGAACCTCCTACTCCTGCTTGGAGCTTTTGAAACTTGAAGCTGTCGCATCTTCGCTCAGACCTCGTCTGTTTCTCTCTCGTGCCATGTCACGTGAATAACAATAAATATATGCATTTTTGTCGACAACTATCCCTTAAGTTTTGATTAGAGCAAAGCAGTGCTTCTTGAAATAAACATCCGCCTGAATGGAACTCTAATGTCTATTTTTCGTGGCTGTTGACGTTGACACAGCCTTGAGTCAGTTGGCCCAGCCTCAACATCCGTGCAGATTCCGTAGCTAAATAGGCGCTTAATCATAGGTCGGTTGGTCGCTCTCACGGCTACTTTTGGCATCTGTAGGGCTGAGGTTGTTGGATTTCTGGGCGGCCATTATCTTGCGTTTGATCCTTCAGATGGAAAATCTGAGTTGGTTGCCGTGACCCGAGTCTCTCAGACTCGCGCGTAATTGTGTCGGAATAGAAATTCCCTGTCACTCCACATACCTAGTACTCGTTTGAGAGTCAGAATACAATGATAAAGATAATAATACAGTATAAACATTGGCCAAAATATAAACAATTAATAGTAGTCGGGCCAAAGGATAGTTAGAACTTGAAAACCAGAAGTAAAAAGAGGCGTCATCAAGACATCGCGTCCCTCAAATCTTCCATCCATAAATATGGCTGCTTCAATCCATCATCCTCCCCAGCATCAAAGTACTCCCAGCCCACTACACCCCCGAATGAAGGATACTTCTTCATCAGATCTTTTATAACTTTCTGCAGTGTCTTGATCGGTACCCACCCATTCGCATCATCCTTGTTAGCAGACACTCCCATTACCACCCTGCTGGGATCCCACCCTGCCTGGATAATTTTGTCGTAGCTGTCCGTCGAGTTTGCGTTTCCCCAACCATTATAGAATTGGCCATTGTAGAAGGAAACTATTGGAGTGCGACCATCTGGGCGAAGAGCTAGGGAGTCGAGCTCTTGATACGAGAAACCGGAGAGACCATTTTTCTGGCTTGACATTAAGGCTGAAGCCACAGGCGCCATTGTTATGGTGAAGCACGGTCCCAGATCCACATAGAGTTGTTGCATCAGACGAAGAGGGGTGTTGATATCCTGCGCTTGCTCAATATCAATGTCCAGGCCATCTAGATTGTGCTTCAGAATAAAGTTATTTAGCAGTGGGTTGTAGTATTTAAGAGCCTGAAGGTCAGCTATGTTCTTCCAGAGGAGAATCGTGGTCAATACCTCCTCATCTGTTCCAGACAGGTACTCCCATGTACCATCGGCCGCCCCTCCTATCATTGCCATGATCTTAATGCCAGCTGCTTGAAGAATCTTAACCTCCATCCAAAGATGATCGTACATGGGGTCATCAGGTGAGAAGTCGTTGAGATTGATATCTCCAGGTTCTTCCATAAGATGTAAAGCCGACAGAATGATATGAGTCGGGCGGATATCAGCGGACAGCAACGGTAGCAAGCTAAGGTTCACATCTTTATGTGTCTCGGTGTGGAAGGTTTGGACGTACGTAGCTAATCGCGGATAAACTTCAGTACTGTTGGGACAAGTCGTTGAACCTGAGTTAAGGGGAATTGCTTGAATCAGAGGCAAAAAAAGGAGAGAACTGAGGTGCCTCATAGCGATGATACTTCACACTGCCACAGCATCATGAATATGACCCGTTGCATGAGAATATATAAGAACATGGAGGTCGTACGGACATAATAAGCGACCGACTGGTTGTTGGTAGGTCCACTACACCACCAGAACCAACTTGGAGGCCTCAAGACAGAGCATAGCCCGGCATACATGGTCCGCCAACGGAGCGCGGCCTCGTTCGATTCCTGCTCCTGGGCACCTCATTTGGAAAAATTGGAAATTGAAACGCGTGAGAGCATTTTCTGTCATAATCCACGGAGTTCAGACAGCTGGAAAGAAGCTTGGAAGTCATTCACCCATGCTCCCAACCACTTGACTCAAATTCACATCCATGAAGACGATTTAATTGTTTGTTCGAAGCTTACTCGGGGGCTTTACGAACTGAGATAGTGCAACACCAACAAAATGCGAGCGCCTACATCTTGCTTGGCGGATATTTCCAAGAGAATCATCGCCGCATGAATGGGTACTCAAGTATTATCTTCGTGCGCTATGTAGCGCCAACCGATCACTCAATTTGAGATGCTAAGATGATAAGAAACAACGCAAGAGCTGAATACCAACTCCTTCTCAATCGAGAAGCGCGATAGCAGCGTTTCGCCCAGAGAGATTTGATGAATACTGTTGCGATAATCACGTAACTCTTACATTCATGATCTTAGGGAGACACACAGCAGCAAAACAGGCTGGTTCCAGTGCGCGCTTGCATAGGAAGGAATACAGCCTGAATTAAGCGCAGTGTGTTGGAATCCTGCTTTCGTAAGACAACCAACCTGACAACGCAAAAGGAAACACTGATCCCTTCAACCTGTTAGGGAAGTATGATAAGGTTAATGCGAGCCAAGAATGGGACCGCATTGCAAGTAGAGCTGTGGAGAATCACACGATATAACCATGGGATGCTGTCTGTTGGCCAGCCGAAAGCCGAATTCCTCTCATTTTAGTTGAGTTCATCCGAAATAGAGGTCCAAGATATCGGGTGGCATTTGGATATATATCATGCGCTCAACATGGTGCCGCTAGGCAGTTGATTAGGCAGTTGATTAGGCAGTTGATATAGATTGTTTGTTATGTTCGGAGTCGTGCGAGACGTGCCGGCGTGATTGTTTCTCTGTTGTTGGTATCATTGAAGTGTGCCAACACACCAACACATTGACAGCTCGCAATCAATTAAGTAGCAATCCAAAAGTCCTCACCCGAATTATGATTGTAACGATGGAGAAATGGAACAATGTCGTTGGGAGTGAACGAACCAATGGTGGTTTGGGGGAAGAATAATGTTAGGGCGACGAAGCTTAGCTTACCCCGCTAGCATTGGTCAGTGAGTAGTAACCTTGAGCTTCTACGCCATCAAGCATCAACAACGTCAAGATCCACTTTAGCTCTTCCACATCTGAAGGTTTTCCACTCAACACAAACTCCAGTTTGCGCATACAATTATTTTTCTTTCAAATACTTTCACAAGTCGTTATTTCTTTCCAAGATGTCGGTCAACAGCGCAAAAGTTCTGAAAACAGAACCATTGGTACGAGTATCCCTGCGGTCATGTTGAGTAAAGTATGCATGGTTTAACGTATTGATAGGACCCCGCCCAGGCGAAATGGACCAAACTCGTTCTGTACGTGAGCAATAAACACACGACCGGCAGCTGCCAGATGATCCGCAGCTGATAGCATATCAATATTCAGATCAACATACCGCGATCCTCGAGGGAAAGTGCGCAGCTGGGAACATGCGGAACGAGTCACTCGGCCTAAGTCCTCCACGGTGGACGGGGTAGGTATTGTTGCGATTATAGAGAAAGAGAGTGGTATGATAGATCAAGAGCTATGAGCTCACATATGTTCGGAGATAGTAGTTAATTTGGGGTGGATTCAGGTCCAGAGATTGTCCTTCAGAAACAGTACCGCCCACCACTCGATGCCGTAGTCATTGAGGTACCGGCTGGGCTTGTTGACGAAGGGGAATCGGCGGAGGATGCAGCTGTTAGAGAATTGAAGGAAGAGACTGGTTACATCGGGGTGGTCAGTGAGAGCACGCCCGTTATGTTTAACGGTAATTCCATCCTTCCTCGTCCTAGTTGTTTCACAATGAGGACCTCCACTGAGCATGCGCAATCTCCAGATCCCGGATTCTGCAATACGAATTTAAAGATGGTCCACGTTACAATCGACATGACAAAACCCGAAAATCAACACCCAGCGCCGCAGCTCGAAGAAAATGAATTCATAGATGTTTTCACGTTGCCGGTCAAAGAGTTATATGCAGCTTGTAAGAAGTGGGAGGCAGAAGGGTATGCCATTGATGCTAGAGTGGGAACTTTGGCAGAAGGAATCGAATGCGCGAGGATGTTGAATTTATTCTCCAAATGAGCAAATCATATGATGAGTTGCTGGGCAGGATGAAGGTAATAATAGCCACGATGCAAACTAGAGCAGATACCCATATAGATCGCAAGGCAATAAATTGTACTCTACAAGCTCAGACCTTTCCAGAACGCTTCAATCCATCATACAAAGCCCAGGCAGTCAAAGACTTGCTGTCTCTTGCGCCCTCCTTCCACAATTCATCCAACTTCACCAGCTTCAAAGTAATCTTCTCACCATGATCCCTCACACCTGTTAGTTTACCTTTGGTCTCCTCCAGTTCCTTTCTAGAGATCTTCTTTTCATGTAAGAATATCTGGATATACTCGTCACAACCTCCTGCACTAGGGAACATCGCTCTAGGCAAGACTTCCCCCTCCTCGTTTGCTTTATCATCAATTGCAGCCTCACTTAAATTCGTCAATTGATCCTCCGGAATAGTCCAACCAAGCTCCTCCTGTATTTCCCGTGCAGCTGCGCCTTTGAACGTCCCATCGTCTACCATTCCCGCAGGGAGCTCGACAAAGGCCAGACTGCCTGATGCAGGGCGTGGCTGCACCGTCATAACGACCCAACGCTCGGCATCAGCGTCCTTGACATCATCAGGTTGCACAATGACCATCATCCCAACACTGGGTCCTCGGAGGAAGATATCGCCTGGTAGGTGTTCGCCTTTGTCGTTCGTGATCTCCGAAGAGAGCTTCATGAACCCAATCCGCTGGCCCCATCGATCGATCGATTGGATTTTGATTGAGCGGAGCGCGTAGGGTGCATCGTGGAAGGGATGTTTATCGGACTGAGTTTGAAGGGCAAGAGAGGTGGTCAAGCGGCTGTGCCATGACTATATTGTAGATATGTTAGTGAAGCGCGGGGTAGAGGGGATGGTGGGGCAAACTTTGAATGCCAGAAACTCCAACAATTCTTCCTTCGTGATACTCTCACATAATGTGACAGCAGTATTGCTCTCTTGGATGGTAAATGTAGACATTCTTGAAATCTTGGAAATGGAAGTTGATGGGGGGAAGTGCTTAAGGAGGTGTTGCGCTTGTCTAAACATTGTGATGGTCACTTTATACCTCTAGTAAATAGTGGCTAATTTTGAGCTGGGAGGTTATTCACCTAGTGCTAGAGAAACCATGTCCATGCCACTTTCTCATCGTGGCCGCAACGCCCAACTGTGAGCCATTGAGGTCAGTCATAGTGGTAACATGGTTAATATAAAAGAGGTCTGAATAAGTTAATACTTAATACAGAAATTATTTGATGAGGTGCCCGAGTCAATTGCGTAAATAAAGCTATCCTTGCAGCCTTATGAACGCCACATTTTCAGTCGGGCTGCAGGCGGACAGCGTTAAGGTTATGACGAAGTAACCTGAAGGCTCCGTGCTGAAGCTAATTTCCAACCACACTTTTCCAACCAACACCTAGTCACGCTACTGACCTGCTCCAACGCATCGCATCGGTACCGCCAACCAACATTTAGGTACTACCAAAGGGCGTCTATTCATAGAACAAGCGTTGAGTTGTTTGCAGTATGCATTCAATAAGATATTCGGATCCCGTTAGCATACTACGCGCATAGTCCGTTATTCGCGGCGACCTCGTAAAGGCGGCTCTTCCAGGCCAGTTCCTGCGGCTGTCGTCTCTACTCTGACGCGGAATTGTCACTCCAATCTACTTACGGAATCATCTTTAGGAGAAGAAGCGGGTAACAATGTTAGGCCCCAAGAATCTTACACTTAGCCACAGTTGGCCGGAGGCGTCGCGGCTAGGCACTCCTACCGCGTAGATGGCCCGAATTCCAGGTGTACTTGTACGGCTTCTTTCGCCCTTCCAGAAGCCTGCCATTCAGACCCAAAGCGCTGGAATTATACGCTTACGGAAGCGTCTGATCCTCTGACCTAACAGTAACCTTCACACGTCCGGTATATTGAGGCTGTTTAGCTCCAGCCTTGATAACAGATGCTGTTGTAAACTAAGAAGTGGGCGTGAGGAACTGTAGCTTTTACTTATGGCATAATCTTGGTATCATCTGTGGTTCGTTCTGCGATTTGTTATTTCTCTACTTTCTTCGCTTGTAATGGATATCAACATGAATTCAGTGATGGTCCGAAGATCACGATCTCTGCTGGTAATTGCAGGAATCTTCATACCTCTAGCTACAGCGGAGTCAAGTGCTACAGTAATCAAATGGTCGGATAAGACATACGGTCCTGATGGACCATGGCAAGCAATATCCGTCAATCTCGGGACACCTTCTCAAAGCATAGATCTTCTACCCGGTGGTGTCTGGACTGCCAACATACTGGGCAAATCTGTTTGCAACAATGAAGATGATTGTTTGGCGTCGAATGCTGGCTTATTCGACACATCGAGGTCAACTTCTTATAAACAAATTAATAATTCCGGAGTCATTTCAGACACAACATTTGCTAGTCAAGCTGGAGCACTACCGATGCTAGATGGGAGCGCTCATACAGGACTGGATACATTATCTATCCCCATCGATGGATCGGAAAATGAGACGATCAATAACTTTGAGTTATTGGTTATTGAGTCGGCACACCAATCGTTAGCAAACGGCTCAAAGTATATACCAGAAGTTGGTACACTTGCCCTTGGCTCTCCAGGCTCTAATCAGTCATTCTCGGACACCAACCTCACAGGGCAATACCTTTCGTCTGCATTATACTCCCAAGGCAAGATTCCCTCCAATTCTTTCGGTCTACACATCGGATCCGCAGCACTCAAAATTCCTGGCAGTCTCGTACTAGGTGGATACGACGAATCTCGCGTTCTCGAACCGATCATAACACAACCAAGTTCTAACGGCACATTTCCCCTCTCCCTAGTTGACCTATCAATCGTTATCTCAGAAGGCTACTCACCATTCTCCTTCAACGGAACCAAATCTGGGCTTCTCTTCAACAAGGGCACAGCAGCTGCATCCAACGATGTCCTACCAGTCAATATCGACCCCTCTGTTCCTTACCTCTATCTGCCAAGCTCGACCTGTGATATACTCGCTTCATATCTTCCCATCACATATGAACCATCTCTAAGACTCTACCTCTGGAACACTACATCCCCACTCTACAAACCCATCACCACATCTCCATCATTTCTCTCTTTCAATCTCTCCACTTCGACTGTTGACTCTGCTAACATACAAGTACCCTTCTCTCTGCTCACCCTAAATCTCACCGGTCCTCTCTCTAACACTAGCGAACCAACCCCTTATTTCCCTTGTCAGCCATCTACTCTCCCTTCATTCAGCACACCGGTTTGGACGTTAGGACGAGCTTTCCTGCAAGCCGCTTTCTTCGGCGTGAATTGGTCTGCTAATTCATCATCCTCTGACGAAACTAAATCTAACTCCGATATCAACACCCAACCTCCTTTCTTCCTAGCACAAGCCCCTGGCCCTTCGCTCCCAACTCAGAAAATAATATCCCTCTCGCCCTCAACTTCCTCTCTCTCCGCCCCCGACAACCCCCCCACCTTCTACTCCACCTGGTCCTCGCACCTCTTCCCCCTTACATCTCCCATTTCGCCCTCCCTGCTGACCACAACCTCCTCATCTCAGTCCCAATCCCATAAACCCAGCACCCCTCTCTCCAAAACAGCTCTCATCCTCATCTCCGTTGGCGCCTTCGTCCTGCTAGTAATCATCCTCCTCGCATGTATCTGGACCTGGAAACGCCGTATCAACATGCAGAATCAGGCGATTCGGGAGAAGATCGAACAGGAAGAGATGCTGGAGATGGAGATTGAGAATAGGGATGAGGAGGCGGGGAGGAAGGGGTGGGGGTGGGTTAAGTTGGAGGAGGAGTAGAGGAGGAGGAGTGGATGGAGAAGGGGTGGATGGATAGATGGATAGATAGATCGATAGATAATTACATGGATAGCTTAATGGACTGGGAGGAGAATAATAATATGCTGAGTTAGAATAAATAGTTGAAAATTATCGCGACAATATCTGATTTACCCCCACCATTATTCTTTCCAGTGCAGGTATATTATTTCAGGCTGACCATCTCGTACAGCTCGCAATAACTATTCCGAGTGAAATGCATCTCGTCGAGACTGGGTTCCGTAATAGTCTTAAGAAGACGGGTGGGTAACTTGGATGATGAGGAAATGCTAGACACCGTGACCCACCTACATCCCAAGCACTTGATCCTCTTGGATAGAAAGAAGGGTTAGGATTCAAGACTATTGGAGTAAAACACTGTATGCCCACGGAGGTCATATTGCCTCCATAAGTTCAGTAACCTTTCACCTGATAGTAGGTTATCATATATCTTACCTGAGGCGAAAAGGGGAAGCGAATAACAGACTACAGTGACAATCCCACCGTTCATGTCAGCTCACTCTCCAGAAGTATCACCACTTTCATCGTTATATTCATAACTAGACTTCGAAACAAATCCCCATCGAGCATCTCCTACCCCCATGCTCCAGATGGAGTAGCACATACCAAATTCAGCTCCAGCATAGCAAACAGATCGTCGATATATATCCTTCAACACGCCCAACAGGTACCCATTAGATGGCAAAACCCGCCCAAAGGTACTTCGACCCGGTGAGTAGCCCCTTGTTTTTCCGCTTTCATAGTGTAATAATCCAAAAATTTGTCTCCTATGTTACGCCAAAAATGCTCTCTTTGACGCGGCTTTGTTGATTGTGGGTGCACAAAGTCGAGAAATCTCGATCTACAAATGAAATTGAGAAGTGTAAGAGGCCTTTCGAAATGCGCATTCATTCACTGCATAAAGATGGAACTAGATATCGGTATGATGGTCACTCTCAAGGAGTGTTATCGAACTTTTCTTAACACCATATATAGTAAACTGTGCTGCACAATATGGGTACAAATATTATTCTTCTAAGTCTTCTTCTATGCCTTCGTATTCCTTCTCACTAATCAAGGAGTTTTAGGTCTATCCAGGATATTCCTCGCATTTACGATGGTCTTTCTCGGTCTCCTCGTGGAACCATCGTCCCAAAACACCCATTATGTGGACTATCCGCCGACTTCTTGCCAAATCATCGGCGATCCCGATCTCTATGGAATCGGAGTTCAACTCAGCTATTACTTAGCCTGGGGCTCGGGTCTAATTGCATTCATAGCTGGACACCACTCGGCGCTCCGAGATGCTAAAAAAAAGGCGTCAACATCATTACTCTTGCCATTCTTATCGCAGTTATTATGAACACGGTCCACGCCGACAACTTTGCACTTTTGGAGTGGCTTATTGTATTCCCCATGGTGTTGCTTCTTCCCCTTTCAGTATTTATTCCAGGCTCCAGCTACCTTTAGTGATGTCGATGGCAGGGGCAATGTGATTGGGAGTGGATTCATGTTCCTGAATTGGGGATTATTCGCTGTTCTTCAGCCCTGGATCTGGTTTACCCTTCTGGATCGGGGCCACAGATCTACCTGGGAGGTCAAGGACATCTTGTTGTCGATTTCAACAGCATGGTCTGGTTGTCGAGAAATACTAACGAATCTAGCACACAGCAGGTTACTGAGGGTGGTTTCACATAAGACGTTGCGGAAGATGCGCTGTGCACTAAGGATAATATGGGGGCTATCGAGTATCAGTATAATTGTCTTTACAGAGCTGGTTATAAAGGGAAATGACATCGAAATCGTGCATATCACGAAACTTAGCACCGGCCAAATCATTCCCCTTATTGTTGGGCTGTGCACCTTTTTCTCAACAGCCTGGGAGATTTATGAAGATAGGGCCCACATTGGTCTTTTTATAGCAGTGACAAACAGGTGGACGAGTTTCAGAATGGGAAGGAGAGCTGCTCAGGGTGAAGCAGATGGAATCCCAATGGATAACATAATGCACGCAGTCTGAGGAACCGGAGAGATGCTCAACAGCGAGGAAATCATTATCGCCTGAAACTATTGTGTCCGGCTCTCTACTTTCTTTACATGAGTAGTTAGGTCTGGGATGATATAGGCTTCCCAATGATACCTTACTGAGTCGAAGTGAGAAGTTCCAAAAAGCTGAAGATATTGTTTAAAACGTGTTTTCGCTGCTGCAGTTGGACAGTCTAGAAGATACTGTATTTAATGTTTAGTAATTGAAATATGCAGCTATCAAATAATTCAAATTTAGTACTTTTCCCTGACCCACAGCACTTGTCAAAGAGTAGTTCGAAACCAAAGTATATAGATAGCTTTATATCGGAGAGGAGCCGTGTACACTTACACGATTCGGCTGCAAACCATCCAGCTGATTTCATCGCTCACCCATCATCATCATAGCTGCATCAGTCCACGGTTTGACTCCCCTGATACCCCATATATCTAATTCTTCCTAGTGATATAGGCACGTTAATATCCCTCAGCTGAGACGATGGGATGTGCGTCTTCCGTAACGTGACATTCACAAACAAGCACCCCCCAAACATCCCACCACAACCATCTTCCATCACAACCATCTTCCATCACAACCATCTCCCATCACAACCATCTCCCTCCCAACAACAAGTCCACCAAACCCAGCCCCAAATCCAGCCCGAACCATATCCGCAGCCACCACCACATCTCCATCAAAGAACCAAACCAGACCAATTAAGAACACCCCCATCTTATTCACATGCCTTTCTATATCCGAAGGGAGCCAAGACCAGACAAGACGAGACAACATATGGATAATAGGTATAACATAATATCTTCATATTCCTTATTCTTTATTCCCCATTTCCCACTCCACTCCACCCCACTTCTCTATTTCCCAACCTTTCCTTCCCCTCCTCTACTCCACCTCCACTACCCCCCTCTCCTCCCCAAACCAACAGAGCAACAATTTATTATATATACTTGCCCATCCCTCTGAAAGAAAGAAGAATCGCAAAAGAAATAACGCATAGAGAGAGACATATATGTATATGAATCTGAATCTGAATCTGATATATGATATGCCTGCCCAAGTTGTATACCAGTCACACAAAGAACGCCCGCTGGCCGGTTCACCCAAAACCATACCCACTTTCTTTGCCTTCTTCATCTTCATCATCTTCCTAAATCACCAACTGCCTACCCCCCCCCCCCCCCCTCCCCCCCCCCACCCCCCCCACCCCCCTCCCCCCCCCCCCCCCACCCCCCCCCCCCCCCCCCCCCCCCCCCCCCCCCCCCCCCCCCCCCCCCCCCCCACCCCCCCCCCCCCCCCCCCCCCCCCACTTTCTTTGCCTTCTTCATCTTCATCATCTTCCTAAATCACCAACTGCCTACCCCCCCCCCCCCCCCCACCCTCACCCCCCCCCCACCCCCCCCCCCCCCCACACCCCCACCCCCCCCTCCCCCCCCCCCTCCACCCCCCCCCCCCCACCAAACAACCCCCCCCCCCCCCCCCCCACCGCCTCCCGCCCCCCTCCCACCGCCTCCCCCCCCCCACCCGCCCCACCCGCCCCGCCCGCTCCCTC
>NJPT01000084.1:0-27161 GCA_002946425.1 Rutstroemia sp. NJR-2017a BBW
CTTGATAACCTTATATCCTCAGGCTAATATGATGACACAAAAGCCCTCTGCTTCTTCAAAGCAGCGGTATTTACTGTCAGGCTACAATGTGGTGACAAAGAAACGGCTAACCATAATTAGTCTAGTTCTTTTTGATCCTGTGGCTTATCTAAAACTAAGAGAGTGTACAAAGAGGAAGCCGGAATCGAACCTGACTGTAAAGAAGACTTATACAGATCATTCGAAGAATAACTTGTGTTGGATGTAGAAAGATAGAGATGTATAGTTTCTATATTGAAAATAGTTAATACTTTGTGAAAATGTTAACTAATTATTTAAATTTTTCTTTATCCCTATCTCATAAACACGCGACGAAACCAACCACGAAATCAACTACCTTTAACTTCAGTTTCTTCTCATTACATTCCTCAATAAACTTCATGATTACTCGTCCTTCTTCCTTCATAGAAAAGAATTCCTAGTATACGTTTGTAAAATTGCGATATTTGCTATTTTGTAACAACCCAATACTTCGATACCACCACTACCGCTCTCAAGGCTCTACCCCACTATGTGAATGTCCCGATCACCGAGACAAATAATTAAATCAGTCTCTGAAAAAGGCCAGGTTGGAATAAATTTATGTACTGTACTGTGGATATAAAGAAAAAAGGATATTGGATTTCATGGATGTATTTGATAAAATGGTATTAAAGATTCTAAGCAGCTTAAACCTATCAACTTTGGATGACATAAAAAAATCCTTAATCTAGTTACTAGTGAAACTAAAACTTGGCTTATGATTGTACACGCTCATCACTGCAGGAAACCCGACCTACCAAGGCTTTAGGATGGTGATGTTCGGAAAGCGCTTACTGTACCAGATTATACAAATCCTGTTTTCTTCACAGGCTTACTTCGTCTCGGGCGTAACAGTTCCGTTAAGAGATCTTCTACCAAAGATCTTGATTTGGTAAAGTTCCTGAATTCTAGGGATCTTTTTCGATCGTAGCCCTTGCTCTCTTCAAAATTTCTAGAGCTTTTAACGGAACTATTTCGCCAGCGACAATAGTAAAATTACCATGGTACTAATGGCCCCTCGGTTATTTTGTGGGATTGTGTCAAAATCTGGTTATTGGACCCTAGTACTAAAAAGAACCTTGAGTTGATGCCCAATGCGGAAGGTCATGAGGAGAAATTTCCGAGACTGGTATTGCACTTATACAGTAAAATAGTCTAAATAGATCTACAGATACTATCTATATACCTACTAGATCCATATATGTAACTTTACTACAGAGGATATCTGTCTTATTTCGAAGGGATTTCAGTGATACAAGTTCAGCACTTCCAATTTCGCGATATCTATTCTCCAGCTGGAGAAATATTTTGTTAAAAGAAGTAGATCATATATTGAGATTGCTTTGTGCATTGTCTAAATATATTGCACTGAAACAATAGCTGTGATAATTACCGAATTGATGATAAACATATTGTGGTATATAATAAATTTGGCACCAAAACTTGAGGTCCTCATAAACCATTAAGCATTTAAGAGAGATAGTATTCACACCTACTACGTGCACGAAATTTGGTGGTGCATATCTTGGTCAATTGACGCAATTGACCAAATCGACCAAATCGACCATATCGACCATATTGACCATATTGACCATATTAACCATATTAACCATATTTGTTGGACCCGCAACGGGCTGGTGGTAATGCGACTGCTAGTAGTGGGGTGAGTGGGCCCTACCCACTACATAGTACTATGAAACAAAGTAGAGAATCCATAAAGCTTGCGAATCCTGTGGTAATAGACTCCGTAGGCTTATGATAAAATATCGATAATACCAAATATAACTGAGAATATAAGTCCCAAGGAGGTTATAAAAACAGAGTACTTGCCACTATAGATATTTTATTAAATAAATTTCAGCGAATTAACGTGCAACCCCACCAAGTTGGCCACTTTTAATAATTAGAAGCAACACATTTTCATCAATTAATTAATCAACAACCAACGATGATAGACCATGATAAAGAACGCCGAATTAATCTCGCGATCGCGGCGATTCGATGGGTACCTCCTTTAAGTATACGCAAGGCCGGGCGCATATACGGCATCCCTCGGAGTACATTAGCCCTTCGAATGGCCGGTAGACAGCCACAGAGTGAGACAACACTACGGGTACGCCGGTTCAATGTAATAGAGGAGGATATCATAGTTCAATATGTGCTTGATCTAGATTCAAGAGGATTTCCGCTTAGCCTAAGTGCTGTTGAAGATATGGCCAACCATCTTGTAGCTCTTAAGGGCGAAAGGCATATCGGAAAGCACTGGGTTGAACGCTTTCTAAAGCGACGTACGGAGCTGAAAACACGCTTTAATCGAGTATATGACTATGAGAGAGCTCTCAATGAAGATCCAGCACTCATTTCCAAGTGGTTTGAGCTGTTTAAATCGACAAAAGACGAATATGGGATCCTGGACGACGACGTCTGGAACTTCGATGAGACGGGATTTATGATGGGCATGATCCATCCCCATATAGTTGTTACGAAGGCTGAACGGGTAGGAAGGGCAAAGAGTATTCAGCCTGGGAGTCGAGATTGGGCTACAGCGATTGTTGCGATCAGTGCAGGAGGAGAAGTGATTCCGCCATACCTCTTAGTAAAAGGGGTTATTGCATATACTCTTTAGGTGATGACGACGGGCTGGCCGACATCATGGCCTATTAAACCTACAGAGAATGGATGGACGAACGATGAGACGTGGCTAGATTGAATCCAGCATTTTGACAAGTATACAGCTGGCCTTGCGAAGGGTATATGGAGGTTGCTTGTTCTTGATGGCTATGGCAGCCATATGACGGTTGCATTTCATGAATATTGCACCGAGCATAAGATTAAAGTGCTCTGCTTACCTCCACACTCTTCTCACTTGACGCAGCCAGCTGATGTTGGCCTATTCCAGCCACTAAAGCTGGCATATAGGCTCCAAATCGATAAGTTGATGAAAGCGTCTCAAACGCATATTGCAAAAGAGGACTTCCTTGCTGCATTCCGAAGAGCATTCCCAGAGGCCATTACGGAAAAGAATTCAAAAGCCGGATTCAGAGCAGCTGGATTAGTCCCCTTCGATCCCCAAGAGGTCATTTCTAAACTGGATATCAGGCTACAAACCCCCTCTCCTAGCACCCCGTCGCCATCACCCCCTTGGACCTCTCAAACGCCACAAGATCCGAAAGGGACCTTAGCCCAAACAGACCTTATTCGAGAACGTATCAACCGGCATCAAAGCAGCTCTCCTTCACCTCTTTTTCGGGCAGCTCTAGCTTTAGCTAAAGGGGCAGAGAGAATGGCTAATGAGGTTGCATTGCTAGAAGCAGACAACCATCGATTACGGAAGGTAAACCAAGAGCTTAGCAAGCGTCGTCGAGCTCCTAGAATTGAGATGGCACGTAATACTGCCATTACTACTGAGGAGGCCGAAGCATTCCTAGCTGAAAGGGAGCTAAATAGGGTTGCTACAGATGGAGACGGCCCAAGTCAATCACGCTGTAGCTTATGCCACAACGCCGGGCATAATAAAAGAACTTGCCCAAATCGTTTAATAGACCCTGCTTTAGATAGTTGCACCTAGTTTTATTTAATTTAAATCGTTGTTGTGGTTTAATAATTAAATGATCGTTCTAATTACTCAAAAGTGGCCAACTTTGTGGGGTGGCCAACTTGGTGGGGTTGCACGTTAAGCCAATAATTAAGTCGTTACCGGCATGTCACACCTAAAAGACCTCTATCATTCCAATACAAGTAATCTTACAGTAGTTATGAGCAATCCTACTTTCGATCACCACCTTCCTCTTACTTTACCTTTGTCACACTTTACGTAACTTTCATTATATTACACTAAGAGATCCTCATTGAACACAAAGGATGTTCATCCATTTTCAATGATCTCAAGTCATGTCTAAACCAACCATAATCATCACCAAACTCCCAAATAGCCGATCTACAATATATTCATCGTCCATTCAAATATTTATTTCCACAAGACTCAAAATCATCACCATTATTGCTCAACAATAACCTCCATTATCCTCCTTGGTTTCTCTAGCTATCGATTTCTACATCTACTCTACAAGTTGCCATTAATTGTACTCTTCGCTTGTCAGACTAACAAATCAGGGCCCCCCCAAAAAATAACATCATCATGCATGAGTAAACTCCTTCCCCAATAGGGAAGATGATAATTCGTGCCAAAGGTTGTACAGGGCCGAATCCGATACTGCAAACAACAAGGTCGATCGCAGAGGATAAACCCATAGGCAGGGGTTACTTTCGGATGTATATACTTTTAATATTGTATCAGGTTATGAGAAAGAAGGTTGGGTTGATAATATTGACTTGGAAGGAAGACGTTGAGATAGTAGTTGTGACTAAGCTTGATTGACTGATCGATGAGCAGCTGAGTCTTTACTCTAATGCTTTTTCTATACACAAAGTGACTATGTCTAGAATAATCTGACTACAAAGGAAATGCCTTATGTGGAGCTTGAGGTAGAGCTGTACAATGATTCTAGAGCTAACTTCATTGAGAGGTGGGAATCAGCTCCCACTTCTGTCACTTATTTCTCGTGATATATTATGTATATAAAACCCTACACTTAGCAGGTTTTTGTACCCTACGGGAGGTCGAACTCTTATAGCTCCAAGACGATATCACAAAAATATATATATAAAAACCTAGGCACTATACTTTGTGAGAACGAGTTAAGTACACGACTGTCTATTTGCTGTTGCCTTCTGCCTTTTGAAATAACGGCAATACAGAGACCTCGATATGTTAGCAGCCTCTTGACGAGTAAGGTAAACTAGAGTGATAAGAACTGGTCCGTTGAACTATACCTAATATTCCACAGCAACCTCCTTATGTAGATATGGTCCTAGTCTTCAACCTTGAATATATACTGGATAGCAGTTTCTAAGAGGGAAAGGCCGTTGCCAAGTTGGATCTTATAGCAGACTCATGATGCCCGAGCGTATTACTGATTAAAGAGAACTATAGAATTAATTTGATTCTATCTAGCTAAAGGGGAAAAGACCACTAATAAATAATAAAGAAAAGGTAAATAAAGAGCTGAAATACGTCACAGGTTGAACGGAGAACTAAGGCTTAAGAAAGAAGTAAATATGCCAATATCCAATTTCCACCTATTCTACCTATTCCAGAATGGCTCTACTAAGGCATCTTGGAAATGTCACTTTTCTCGAATTAAAAACTGTTGCTAGAATATATACACAGCCTCGTATACTCATGTAGCTTCAGTGAAATCCCCTTCAATTATATTTCCTTTGAAATCGATTGCGTAATTGAAAGCACGCTCCATCCTAACAGTAAATGTCTCAAGGTTTCTCAGAAAAAATACCAATATCCTATCTCATTGTGGCATCTTTTCCCGCTTCTGTTGTACTATGATCGCAAAGATAGACGGTATGGAGCGACAGGAACTACACTTGTTTATCCTCCCAAGGAGGACTATAGGCAGTAGCAGCAGCAGAAATCGAACCATTTTCAAGCTGTAAATTCCTGTATTTTAGAAATCCTATTTCGCTGTTAGCCCCTGCTCCCGTTGAAATTTCAAGAGCTCTTAACGGAAATGTTTCGCCAGCGATGAAGTCTACGGACTTTCTATCTTCTATCTTTTGTTTCTATTCGTACTCTATCCCTTGTTAGCCCCAAAGACTTAAAACTCGCATTTGCTGCACAGGTCTGGAGCAACTACCAATATTGTGCACCAATACTATTGAAAATATTTCTGTTGATGATGTATGAATCTCATAACATAATATACCCAAATACCTTGGTACCATCAAACAACAGATAGCGTCTCTGCAATCATTGGCTATTATATCCACACCACTCACCCCTAGGAAATCTGACTAATTTCTGCGCCCTGTACATCCTTACCATGTTATTAGCCATGTAGTTATGCGCTCGACGTCACGGAAGCAGCTATCTTTTTGTAATTCACTAAATGGCCTTTATTCCACCCACTGATCCTTGGTTTGGGCACGTACTACTACAGATGTTGTTGATTTGATCACATCAGCTTTGTGTACACAGTCATCTTCAACCATCACCCCGTTCGAGAGTTGGTCTTGCCATTGTGTTTGAATGTTGGTATTGCCTTGGCTATTTTTCATGGCATGAGGTCTTGTGACATAGATGTTCACGTTCTTAGGTCGCGGGCAGACAAATGCGGACCTAGGCCGACTGGGGCTAAATCAGTTTTGCTAGATCGAAGATTGGCTGTCGACGCCATCATAATGATTTTACACTGCTTAAAGGATGCTAAAGCTAGGCTAAGGTTAGGATCATTTCAGAACAGGCTAGTGGATGTTCAATTTACTAAGAGCACTAGGGAATGAGTTGTGTGGTACTTCGGTACTTGCTATAGTCTATGTAAGAGGCAAGGGATAGGAGAACCGGTGAGTGGATAGGGAGTCGTGCCATTTTGTAAGATTGAATAATTGTAAGGACAGCTGATACACGAAGGTAGGGGTGTGTTCAGAAAATAGTAGTTTAATATATCTTCGTTAGGTCTAGCTTGGTCTTAACAGAAGTTTTTTTTCGCTTGCCAAAGTTACCATCTCATATCCTCAGAAGAATAACCAATTCGTATGCAGGAAACATGCTTGCAGCGTTCTGGCTGGTAAGATTATATAGGGCAATGTTCCACGAAATTCTAAGCGTCAAAATAGCACCTTCATATGGAGTAGCTATGCAAATTTACTAGATAGGAAGAAGAAGTAGACATGAGTCACATATTAAAGCCCTCGAATAAGATTAGCTTGTTCTAGCTAAGGGATAATTTCGAATAATAGTACAGCACATGGTCAGTCAGCGTTAGGTCTCAGGTCCTATCCTGGTTTTCATGAACCTACCAAAAATTTGTTGTAGTCGCATCCAGCAGGAGAGCAGCTGAAGCCGAATGCAGATTCGCGTCGTAAGCTGATACCATTGAGCCTGTCTATATGCAAAAGAGTAGATACACACCAATTAATAAGCCCCCGGCCCAGTTATTCGCTTTTGTTATCAATGTTGAAGTGTTTTGTAGGCGGTTGTTCTTATCAGCACAAGACTATTTACTAAACTATATATATTGTCTCTTAGCCAAAGACGGTGCCAGAGCTAAAGTTCCCTGTTACTCTGTGCTATTATTATCTTGATCCTTTTTAGAGGCTTTAGGTAAGCCTCAAGGAATCTATCATTAGAATGTCATTTTTACCAATCATTAATGTTGGAGGTTCAGCAGGTTGAAAATTAGGAATATAGTGCCTATAGGCTTCAAATGGACTTAAAAATAAGAGTAACTTGTGCTCGATTCAACTGTTCTACCTATTTTACAGTGGTAAAGAACTGCCTATATATAATCTTCTAGGCTTCGCGACAGTGTTGGTATCTGGCCTACACTACTTCCTTAGACCTATATTAGCCTAGTAGGCCTCAATAACCAACTCTAGCGTATCCTGTTCTTTTGCCTTGAATCACCAGGGGGTGTCTTAATTCATTGGCCACCTTCGAATTGTTCAAGTAATATTTGAACATTATAAATTTATATACTCTTAACTATAATTAGATATATCTGATTATTCAAGTGAAATTTAAATATTAGAATAGTTATATACTGTATATGATTATTCAAATAAAATTTGGATATTGAGAATATCGAGGTTTGAAGGTGGCCAATGAATTAAGACACCCCCTGGTGAATCCACATGTGATGTGATACTTGTCGAAAAATCAAGAAGGCTTAGCTAGCTCACTGGAAATGGGAAAATTAGTGCTTCTCACAGGAGCGTGCATCTTAGGACTGGGTTGTTTATACGTCGTGGAGTGAATTAACTTTTGATTAGATATCTTGCACAGGCTTAAGTCACCATTGCCGCCTATTACCCCTGTAATCTTCAAGAATTCCCCACCCTCGCTCCTTCGGGGCGATGGTACGATATCATTTGTACTATAAGTACAAGTTTATAGCCAAATATACTATGGTAGGAAGTGAAAATAATGTAAGTACAATAAGAAAAAATAATCCTGATCACTAAAAAGTAGGAGTTTGAGCCATTTAAACATCATGCTGGTTTATAATTTGTATAGGCAACTAAACTGACTTTGTAAGTTATATTCCACTCCTTTAATCACCGTTATGAAAACGTTTAGTAAGGGGCTGGTGGCATAATAGCTTGTGTTCGCTTCAGGGTGTGCGGGAGACAACATTATGCTGGTGCAGAAGCAAGAAGATAGATCATATGATTACACTGTTCAAAACGAATATATAACTTTCGCAAAATCTAGCAAAGGCTAAATTACTCAAATTACTTCGGTACAGCTGATATAAGAATGAAACGCGAAAGAGTAGATCTAAAATCTTGGTGTCTTGTTGATTGGGAGGGTTACTACGTACTTTTTTTCGGTTTCATTCCACCTCTCGTTCCGTTCTTTTGATAAGGCTTGTTGCCCATTTGACATTCAGCGTTTGATTTTGCGCATTGTGGACAAGGGATTTGCTTGTTGCATCGTATTTTTCTCAGGCGACATCGATCACAAGCCTTAAGTCTTTCGCAACGTTTCTTAGGCGCGGCTTTGGGAGTTGAATTGATCTGAGTGGTATATTTTTTGAGAGCGAACTTTAGAGATGGATCAACCTGATAGCAATGTTTGTTGGTAGTGATACTCAGAGACGGGAGTATTGACATAGTGCGTAGATGTATCAAAGGTGGTGAATTTGCAGAAGATGCTCTGGGAGTGCTTAGTGGTCTCGGGGTCCAGGTGGATAAATATGTTGTCAAGATTGAACTGATCTTGAGGCCGAACAAGAGGAACGAGATAACAGATTACCTTGTCGAAGATAATACCAACGATGATCTAACTCCTTCAATATACATTGTCTATGGTTCTGTGCCATTCCTATCCCTGGAAATGTGTTTAGATCATACTCCATCCCAAAAATGATATCGAGGAGTTTATCACTTTGTACAAGCATAATCGCCATAATCGTGCTTTCATCGATTCCCATATAATTTGTGCTTTCACGCATCATCTTGCTCTGAATTATCCCCTCCTCTTTGTCTATCTCCCCCTTTACTGTTTCTTTCTCTTCCATTATCTTTCCCTTCATGTATAACCATTCTAACTCATCCAGCGGATCCGGCGGGAATTTTTTCGACCAACGAAGATACGATTATTTAGAAGATTGACGCGGGCCTCCTTTGGAGACGAGAAAGAAATAATTACCATCATAGTATACCATATAAACTAGTTACTTACTCGCTGTCAGGCGGTCATCATTACCGTCGTTTCCATTACCTATCTTCTGCGCTGTGCGCGATAGAGGAGTAGGATCGCATGAAGCCATATCTGCAAGAGTATATGTAAAGTGGTATTGAGAATGAGTGTAATTGAGGGAAAGGGAAGGTAAGGGAGATGAAAATGAAAGGAAAGAAAGAGCAGAAGATGAACGGAGAATGCAGTAACACACTTTCCACATGATCTTGCACACCGGGTTTGATTGTGAATTTTCGGTTCCCTAACGCTCCGCTTGCATTCAGTGAGCTTGGAAAATATGACACACTAAACACTATCCCCAAATTGACTATTCGTAAAAAGATTGGTAGTGGTTTGGGCATGAAAGATGTTTCTTCCAGCACCACTGGCAGTGCATATGCGAGAATTTCCTTCTAGTCGAGATGTGTTTGTTGATTTTCCCCCAGTGGAGAGCATCTGAATGGGAGTTGGAGCAGACGGGATATTGAAATACAATGTTTCACTGTTTAGAGCCTAAAGAGTATTTCACGAGGTCATTCAAGGAACCTTTCGGTTGAAACATGACCTAGTCATTTTGGGCCTATCAACCCTAGTTGTGTTTATAGTCCTATTCACGTATATCAACCCGGCAAAATCCAATAGTGCTGGAAATTGGAGATGTAAGAAAACAAATCATTTCTTATGGATTAAAATGTAAATTGAAGCTATGAACTACTCAGCTGCTACTCAGCTGTATAGTAGTATACACCAACCATCCATCCTACACCAAGACATTTCATAGTACCTCTCCTCTCCTCCCCATGGTGATGCTAGTAAAGAAATAAGTCCACATATACTCTATTATAGCTACATAACGTAATACGCAACTAGTGTAATTGTGATGGTGATATCGATTAGATTTATACCTGAATAAGTAGTTGAATTATCATTTTTTCCTAATCTTTTGGTTGGTTTGAAATATAGTGATAGTAGCTCCTTTAGTAATATTCTTTTACACCTTCTTTTATTTCAATCCCGAATTTCAAACTTTCAAATTGACATTAGATCAACGATGAAGGTCTCTCATCCTTCCTGTGCCGGCTACCACTAAAGTGATGGGCTTCCTCTTCCTTATCTTTACCCCATATTTCCATTTCTAATTCTTCCTTGGGGTACACAAATGTAATACAATTACATCGCAACTATATATTACCGGAAAATCAATCATGTCGTTCTCATATACAACACTACCCAGAAATCCCGGAGCCGGATTCTATAGTCCTTCACGAACATACTTATATTACACTGATTATGGTGGAGATAATTACGTGGCGGGGCCAAAGTACTTCTCTCCAAGGTTTACTTCCGGCGGATACTACGCGACCGGTGCTGGTCCAAATGTGAATCAAATAAAAATTCCTTGGTCATCATCATCACCGCTGTATCCTACGATGAGATATCAATATGCTCATTACGTCTATCGAATCTCCTCTTACGAAAGTGACAAGGATAGCGAATATGAAGATTTTGAGTATGAATATGTGGAGGATCGTGATGGGAGAGTCTATCTGTGCAGGGTGCCAATCAGGCCGACGTATACAGCTCACAAATATGATAGTTATGGTCCTGATAAATATTATCAGAGCCAGAAGTATGGCGAGAATCCCGAACCATCGCCATATAGTGCTCGTCGACAATCATCTGCTGCATCTACACCACAACGACCACCACCTCGACCTACAACCACTCGGCCTATGGCTACGCCAAAAAACAGACCTCCTGAAGCTCCACCGAAGGCCACCGAGGCTGATGCGCGCAAACACCATATCCCACTGGGATATTCATTCAAGAACTGGGACCCTACCGAAGAACCCATCCTGCTCCTCGGTAGTGTCTTCGATGCCAACAGTCTTGGCAAATGGATCTATGACTGGACGGTCTATCACCATGGACCTGCCACTCCACTCTCTGATATAGCAGGCGAACTTTGGCTATCACTTATCCAACTAGCGGGAAAGGTCAAGCGCGCCGAAGAATGTATACTGCATATCCGAAGACTCGAAGATAAAGAGATAGTAAATGATTTTATCCTATCAGGCGAACGACTAACGGACAAATTGAAGGCCCTTCTGAAATCATGCGAAGCGTCCATACTCAAGGCAGGTCGCAAGGGGAGCAGCAAGACTGCAACACACCTTGGAAAGAATACTGCCACTGATTTCGTCGATTCCATATTTGGACGCGATAGACAACTAGATGCAACAGAGAAGTTCATGGCATCGATTCGGTTATGGAACATGCGATTTGACGTCAACTGCGAAGATATTCTACGAAGACCGGGGCAGAGTCGAGAATGATAATTTCGAATTCTCAAGTATATAGTCGCAGCTATACAGGAATTAGCCTGGCGCGGGTAACAATAGGTAGTCCGGCAATTTGATATGTTAATCTGGAATTATAAAGCTGTTCTGTTTTGATTGTAGATGGAGAGGGATTTGAAATAGAAATTGATTTTATTTGCCCATTGATTTGTGTTAGAGGTGGTGGTGGTAGCTATATCGAACTTGGCGGAGGATATACTGCACCTTGTTATATCCTTATAATCGGAGTAATTCGTCAATACATTTTGGGATTTCTTTAATCCAACCATAGTAACCCTCCATTTACCACAATCCTCATTAAAGCTTTTAAATCTGTGTTTATCTCTACACTCTCAACCAGCATTTGAATAACAAGGTCGATACACATATTTGGAACCAATTAAAGAGATGATGAGAAAAATAGAATGATAAGACAAATTCACAAGATTTGGAGGATATATACATATAGGCGATTAATTGAAGCGCTATATACTATAGACAAAGGGCAATAAAAGCAGTAGATAGAGAACGTACACCTCTTTTGGCGTCCAGTGGGAAATCCATTGTATCAAACTGAGTATGAGCCAAGGCCAGAGTTGAGCTGGTGGATCAGAAATTTCTCCCTGAGGCCCACATTTTGGCTTTTACAGCGCCACTAGCAATATAATCAGGGAATACTGTTCAGTCAAAGCAACATAAGAATAGTACGCTATGGTGGATAGTTTTTAATAAGACTTTGCTTACTAGGATTCTCTAGCCCAGGCTATCCTGTGACTAGGTGGCGGCGTTACTCGACTTAACCTACTATAATTTATTTTACTTTATTATATTGTTAGGTTACGATTGGGCTCGAGTATATAGTTATAAATAACTTGTATTGAAATCAACTATATTACTTAACTTGTTGGATCAACTACTTGGCCAAGTAGTTGATATATTATTCGCATTAGCTTACGCTAACCCTTAATGGGTATAGCTCTATTGGCTCAGTGTTCCTTACCTTCAACATATTACATTCCTGAATATAATTGGTTTGTTCTAGTTAAAAGCGGTTTCGAATCTACGGAACAAATACTTATATATTGGGTAACTTGATACTGTTTTTCATACTAATTATGTTCATATCTCGACAACAATGGAGTAATAGGCAACGGGAACGTTCAAATATAATTTAAAACGCCATATACGAGGGAAAGTCGAATGACTAGAGCACTAAGAATAAATCTAAAAGATAGCAACGCACGAACATTTATTTCCTCAGAGATAGTCTCTATTACTGCTATATCATTTACCTTATCTCACCTTAGAGTTCGTTTGCGAAAAAACTGCATAAATATAAACAGCCAATTCTTTTCTCGGATTATTCAATTAGTATTTAGTTTGATACAAGATATAAAGCTTACTGTATTGGATCAACAGTAACTATCTAATAAGACCCATTTGATTTATTGGCTCAGAAGACTTTGCTTCTATTTTTTCGATGGTTCAAGGAGGTGGTGTTGCCTAGTCACTGGTAACTGGTCTCAACGAATCAACTAATTTCTTTTTGATGCTTTTGTATCTATGTCCTCCTGCAAGCCTTGCCTAACTTTCATCTTGCTAATATTTCTTATTCTCAACAAGAAACAACCTCATTCGTTTTGTGTGGGCTCGATAACTTCAACTACGGTAGCAACCAATATTATCATCTAGAATACCGGTGTGCTCGGAATACTCTAATACCTACTATCCCATGCTTGAGCAGATATATGATCCGAATTCAATTCAAGATATTGGATATGGACGTCTGGAAAGAAGCTTTGTATAATGCAAAGGTTGTTGTTCTCGAAAATCAAGATCGGAGAGATCGTGATAGCAGCCTCAATGAAGAGTCGATCTTATCAGCTCCCGCTCGCTCTACGACTAGATACGGTTCTATTCCAGATATACTTGATAACAAAGAATCTTCTCAGTTATCATATCTATCACAGAGTAAGTTAAAGATCAACCGTCTTTACATATAGCTAATAGTTGGTAGTCCGCCCTTACTGGGAAAACACAAAAAATATAAACATAGAGCCGATAAAGATAGCTACTCAGTACTCCCTATTCCAAAACAAACCTCTCGCGGACCGCGCTCCACGAGTGACAAAAGCTTTATCAAATACACAACAGCATCGGTACATCTCGGAAGTTGTAGTCTCTATCGTAGATCTTTGTCTTAAATAAAATAGTAGTGAAACGAGCCCAGAACTCCCCGCAATAACGGCTCCGCACCATGACCTCCGTGATCGCCATGCCTATGAGCTCCAAGTCCCTTCCTTGGATTTTGGTGTTCTCGGCTCAAGATTCTCTAGCTTGACTCTATCCGATGACTCCCTAGCATGTCGATCCAACTTTTCTCATAACACTGGGGCAGTGGATATCATCGAAGTAGATAATAATAGTAATCAGACTATGGTATTGTCGCAACATATCAAATCTCATCAGCAGTCGTTTGTTCACAAACGTTTACTATCCGCCGATTTTGTCCCATCCGCTATTCTCACAGGCAACCACCTTATACTCACTCCGGATATAGCTCGCAAAGCTTGTGAGGTCGGCTTCCCTTTCAACCCAAATTACAAGGGGGAAATCACCGGCTTTGATTTGCGCAATGCAAAGTGCTCAGAGGAGGAGAATTGTGCTATCAGAATTCAGAAAATTGATCCTAAGGCTAGTCTCTTGGAGATATTTGATATTATCACCCATGAAAAGGTACTAAGTTTTCATCTTAATCCTGCCGTGGAAGGAGTGTATTCTCATACTGCTGCTCGCCTGGTTTTCCTTACACGAGCGGCTGCAGAATCCTTTATTGGCGATACTGATTCCAACGAAGGGCTACAAATCCGAAAGCAGAGGATTGACGCACTGTGGAATCGGGAAAAGGTCTGCCCTGCAGAGACTCATTACCAAAAAAAGTCTCGAGCCATTAGAGTCAAAGGACCGGTCGACAAGTTATCAGTCAAGATGCTTGATAAATTCTTCAAGTCTAAATTTGCCTTTCAGCTTGTTGCTTCAAAAGAATGGATTGAGCGGGATGGTTATAAGGTTGTTGAAATGAGTTTTTCGTCGATCAGAGCTCCGAGTAAGTCTGCGGTTAAGTGCTTTAGGGAATTTTTTGGGAAGATAGAAAGCGAGGAATGGAAAGCCTGGTATAGTCGAGATCTATGTTCTCCAGTCGAAACCTCGGCTTATCCTCAACGTAACCTTAGGAGTCTGGAAAATTGGCGCTAGTGTTCTTTGGTAGATGCTTGTTGTTTTGGTAGCTTGTGTTTTCCTTTTGCCTCTGTAGGTATTCAATTGAAAAGCTCTTGGAAATAAAAGTTAGTATAATTCTAATTATTAGTACCAAAAAATCGTGAACTATAAGATCAATCTATAATTTCATGTGCGAGAGAGATTTTACTTTCGTTATATCACAGAATAAATGATTGCAAGATTCCTGAATCATATCAGCCCTCCCCCACCGTGATTACCCTTCAATCAAATGCCCTAAGGCATCATTATATCATACACTGCATGCTTCTGCAAACACTTTGCTAATCTTGCTTCCATGTCATTGAGGGAGAGCCTTTTCTCCCAAAGTCATTTCATCATTATCATTATCGTGCTCAACTCTCCTTTGTACAACCTGCTCTACTGTATTCATCTGCTGCTGATAACTAAACCCTTTCATCCCACTAATTTGATTTCCGTATCTCATTTATTTTATAAACATTGTACCCGGTAGTTGTGTAGAGAACAGTAAACAAAATTCTATACATGTATGGTAGTGTTCGGTAAATCTTCCTATCTTATGTATCTCAAGACCTCTATCGCTGGTCTCACTCTCATGGCGGTTATCTGTATGCTTCCATTTATTTTCTTGGTTCTTCTGTCTTATATTTCATTAACACAGGAGTTTTCTCTAACTCATCTATTTCATGGTTATTCACAAGTAGCTCCTTGATAGGGCCTTCTCAAATTTAAATCTTGTTCTATAGAAGAGGGCCCCGATTTTCCGCCGGTGTTCCAATGGCAGGTGACTTGATTGGTCACCTTTTTGGTTACTTATTATGTAAAGTCGATCTGTGGAATCTTGTACATTATTGCTACTACCTGTATTTGCAGGCAGTTGCAGAAAGTTCAGTTTCTCGTTCCATTTGATTCCAAGATAATGTTATTAGTTCAGGTAACACATCTCCAAACAGTCTCGCAACAAGAATATTGAATGGACAGTATCGGCCAGTTGTGAGAAGTCGCCCAGCGCTGCTGGGTGTCAATCTGGTGCTTATATGAAGTAACATGCAGTAAGTTATATCTTACCTCCTTCAAGGGTCAAGATTATTTTTGGTAGGCAGAATGATCTCGTTGGTGGCAGAGTGAAAGCGGCGATATATATTTTTGATCACCGCCAGAGTGATGGAAGGTCTCCACCTAGTAATAATATATCCTCCTTGATTCTGATTCTACTATGATGTAATTCTATTCCTTTTGTTCATCTACATAGCTTAGAGCCGGATCACTCTTTGAGAGGGAAATCAACTGCACTTAAATCAATCGGATGCCATGAACTAGTCACACCATGATACCATTGTTATTAGTTTGCCTTCGTAATACCCAACTTATCGAGCGTTCGTTGCCCTTGACTGGAAAATTCACTTCGAAGGTTAGAACAGGTATAAGACGAGGGTTCATTCTCACCTTCATCTTGCTCCTCTGTAGCTTCTATCTCAGCGTCCGTTAGGCCACAAATGAACTGTATGTATCTGCCCAGCTTTCCTCTATTACTTCAACGTCGGTCTTCGCCGATTGCTGTGCTTTCACTTTGTGGCTTGTGGATTCCTCGAGGAAGTTAGTAGTTATTGTTATACAATAATTCATATGGCTTACAAGTAATATTTCTAAGCCCATGGTTTACGGGTTAAATGATTTTAGGAAATAGCCTACATGCTACTGTTGGCTTGCTGACAGCCTATTACAATCATAATAATATTTGATCCACCACCTGCATCGGATCTCTCGAGTCGTCTACCTAGTATGGGTATAGTGTGAACGAACCGTGTAACACCTATTTGACCCTGATCGTTCTTCCTTTCGTTTGTTTTTCTCGTTCTCAATTGTCCAATCAACTCTTTCCTCTCATCTCTTCTACCTTTTCTACATCCAAATCCAATCAGCAATAACTATTCTTAATATCTATTAAGATTATTAATTACACCAACTTGGGGCTAATTATTATATATATACAAGTTACACATATTCAAAGTTGATCGAGAAATAATATGCCGTCACCTAATCCTCTACATAACTGCCTACAGTGACCTGTGCACCAAATATCGAACCATACATGTTCGTTATATGGTAAATAATTGTGTATTCACCCTTTTCCCAAAGGCGGCTCGACTTGGGGCAGTTGAACCATATGGTATTGCGATTTCCATCGGTATATACGCCGGATGAGACAATTCTACGAATCCGCCTATTTGAGATAATGCCTCTCTGCATTTTCGGATGTAACCTTATCCGCCATCTAATCCGCTTGTAAGACTGCCCGATCTGGCCTACTCTGGGGACTATTTTCTAGAATTGAGTTTATTAATCACTAGACAAAAAAACATATCCTTAGTAACCCAGTATTAATAGCTAGATTAGGTGATGCGTTTTATTTGTCTCTATATAGCGTAACTTTCTACTCCGGGCCCGAATAAGGAAATAGCATTCAACTATACTAATCCTGAAACGAATCATAATTAGGAGACCACATCCAAGCTAAACCCCTTGATCACATTTATGCTGCTTCTCAGAAAGACGAATAATAAAATCTCGACGGCTGACCAGCTAGAGGTTGTTTACCCTTCATCTGTCGTTTTACCATCCATAAGTGTGGTTGGTATATAGGCCAATAGTTCTACTTTCTTGACCACCATCTCAGTCGAAAACCATTGCAGTTCAATAACCAATAATAAAATCCATGCTCAGTGTTGACAAAATTTTCTGTTACAGGAGGAATTGAGCGCGTTTGTGTGCTTGCAGGTACCAATAATACGTGTGTTTGCGTTTTCTTGCAAACCTCACACATTATTCTCCACTTTACTGTACTTATTTTTCGAAGTGATACTTTATATCTTTGAATCGTACAACTTTACAACTGTACCACGATTTTCTACCCTTTCAAGTATTTTCGCTTTCTGTTCTTTGATAATACACCTCTTGCTTGCTGGACAAGTTTTCGAATTAGAAGCAGAGTCCGGACCGTATATGTTCCACTCTCATGAAATCGAGATACTTCTTCTAACCTTGCAATAACCCACATTCCACTACTATTATCATTCAATACGATGGACAATCACGACAATCCGAACAAGCGAAATCTTTCTGCTGATCTCTGTCTCAAAGTATCTAGCGGCGATGTGAACAAGACACAAGCGAACATGAAGCGTAAGCGTTGCGCTGCGCGAGTTTTATCTATCGATAGCATGAACATTGCATATTCGAACACGCGGTCATCAGGGACTAGACTTCTTACTATGAGCGAGACGGAACTCTCCACAGCTCATCCAAAAAATGACAGCGAGAAAGCAGTTGACCAGGACATCATTGATTACTTTGAACAGTGCCGACTCGACAGAATCGACCGTGCTGAAATCGACAGCATTGTTGCGCAGGCGCGGGCGCAGAGCGAGAGAAGCAGAACATCGGTTAACAATCAAATGACTACTGAAGCTGCCGGTATATCTTTCCTTTGATTGATAGATGAACAGGAACTTATTCTCATGCTAGCTACGATAACCAAGCGGATTACCAAGGTACTTGGACCGAATGCTGATCCTCCACCAAAGCCAACTTCATGGCTTAGCATGCATGCGGCATACATACGAGTAAAAAAGTCTCGTCCACGGGTGAAGCTACGGAAAAGGCAGTCCAGATTCATTCAATCATCAATCGAGGAATCAACGAAAACATATCTCGTAAGCCGCCTAGTTTTTCTGTTTCGCTCTTTAGTTTTTTACTAACTGCTACATAGGGATCGAATGCACGAAAGCTATCCCTCTAGAAGTGCGCAAAGCCTTAACCTCCGCAATATGTATGATTCGTAGTCTTAACGAGGGCCTTGAGAAGGCTAAAAAGTAGAAATTGGCATTTGAAAAACAGTCAGACCAACTTCGACATATTATGGAATAAGCAGCAAAGGAATCGAGCAACGGGAGTTGAAGCTGGAGGAGAAAACCAACGCTATTGCTGCCTGAGACGAGGTAATACTTCAAGTAACAATGGAATGAATGTATATAAATAAAAAAATCATTTTTCACTGGAGACGACGGAAATTTCGGATTGAGATTCAAAATGCACAGTCGTATAAATCTTATATTGCTGAGGTGGTTCAACCAGGTTAGCACCCTTACCTATAGTCCTCGGAACCCTCTCCTCGCCATCGAAGGCCTTGCAATCCACAAGGGATTCGCCTGCAGCATATGTAAGTTTGTGACGACGAGCTGAAAGAAGCTGCAGGTGCACCACGGAGAGCAGAAGCACGAGGGGGCATTGAGCAAGAAGGAGCCGCGACACTGGTCGGATGTCAAGCTGCATACCTTTTTTACTGTGCTGGAATGCTGTCTGTTACTTTTATGTGATTATACCTGGGGCAGAAGTGGACACAGAGGCTGCAGATGTTGCCGAGGTAGCCAAGAAGAGTAGCCAGTCGATGTGCCAATTGATTGACGAGACCAAAGAGCAGTAGATGTATAAGCAGAAGCAGCAAGAGGACTTACAGCAGATCCTGGCCGACCGGCACGAGACTACCAACTGGCTGAAGCGGGCAGAGTAGACCGTTCACTTCCGGAAGCGGGATCTCGGTAGGATCTATGTCTGTAGCCGGATGCTGCGGAAAAAGTGACTAGGAGCTGCGAGAGTTGTGTGCAGCTATATGCTATATACCAGCTGCTCTTCGATCAGTGTATTGGAAGCCTGAAGTGTATGCCGCTGATGACCTGGCTCTTTCTTGCTAGCCTGTATCTTCAGGCGCCCACAGCCAGCTGTTTGGCCTTTTGTAGAAGAATACAAGCATAGACCGGTACCTGATCTACTGGACACAGTTTTTCTGCTACTGGCTGAATGTCCTTTCACTAGATGAGGCTGCACTGCTGGAAACGTACAGGTTCAGCTTCCGCAGCGGGCAGAGGAGGTGCTTGGAGCAGCTGTGGGAGCACCTGGCGAATGCGGAGTGGCCAGAGGAAGCTCTGGAAGAGGAGCTCTTGTAGGTCTCGGCGAGCTTCTAGATGCTGCAGCTCGAGGGGGATTCGTTTGAGAGCCCGCTCTGGCACTAGTGGGCGTTCTGGTTGGAATAGTGAAAGAGCTGGGGAGGAGGGATTTCAGAAATTCACTTTATTACCCTATGATGCAAAATACTCAACCGGCTACATATAAGTTAATCAATCCTTACAATTTATATGGGACTTGATTTTTTTAATCCATATGGATTGGAATAAGATAATCACATGTCAAGCTCATGGCGAATGTCTCAGAGACAAAGGTTCGTTCTAGGACGGTCTTTATATAGGGCTTAGCAGATTTCTAAAAAGAAATTCAATGTATAATGTTTTAACTATACAGTACTGTAGTTGAGAAGTTGTTGCAACTTCATTGATCTCTTTTCATATGAAAGTCCGAAACTCTCAGATATGACGACATTGCTTCATAGCTAGTACCTTACGAAATACGACAAGATTGATTAGACTAGTTGCATTTAACATGGACGATATGTCGGATAACATTAAAGCCACATTACAAAGTAATAGAAGGATACCTAGCCAATAGATGATAAATGCTAAACCAGTTAATTTGGGAAGCTCTTATCCCTAGAAAACGGAATTATCCACCTGTGTGCTGATATCCCATCAACTTTAGGCTACTATAATGAAATACTATTATGTAAGCTAAGTTTCACATTGGTGCACGCAAACCCCGCTTTGCTAACCTGCACCACTTTGCATCCCGTTTGGCATTCTCGAAAAATGACGGAGATACACAAGGGATTCTTCCGATTTAGATGATTTGAAATCCATGATTTATTGTGTTGTCAGGTTACGATTGAGCTCAAGAATACTGGTATAACAACTTGATTATCAACTATATTGCTTTTCTTAACTTAGTTGTAGGTCAACCACTTGATGAAGTGGTTGATATACTATTTGACTGGCTTACGCTAAACCCAAATAGGTATAACTCCATTGGCTCAGTGTCTCTTACTTTCAACAAGTTATTATTGCTAAAATTAATCATTCAATCTGGGGGGTAGGTGCGTTGGCGGGTGCACTTGGGTACACAAGCCTCACTTCGGTTAGCTAGTAGATGGGTGGGATCCGAATACTAGCGAAGTAGGAAGCAGGCTGTGGTAGAGTTCGAATCTTTAACCCCTCAACCAGGACTGCTCACCCTGGCTCCACCCTGTGGCCTTGCTTCCCAGGCTCAAATATAAGCACGTTCTCCTCTCTAGGAAGTAGTTAGAGGGTATGGAGAATCACTTCTATCCATATTAAAATTATAGTAGTTAAATACCGCTTACCAGCGGTTTTTCAAATAGGTAATGCTGGCCGGCATTTCAAATGGTCAAGGGGAGGGGTTGAAAGAGAGCTAGAAAAAGAGAGCCGGAAAAACAGAGGAGGAAAATTGTGCAATATATTAGAGAGCAGGGTGTGCAGCTAAAAATGAGCGACGGATCGAGAGCAGGAAGGGTACTTGGGGGTTTTTGTTCAGAGAGGTTTCCCTTGATGTATCTAGAAATTGAGCCTCCCTCATGGCCAGTACTATATGTACAAGCTAGCTAGGGTAAAGAAATAATAAACAAATCATTCAATCTCCTGTTTGCAAGTCTTCCATATCCAATACAATACCATATCCTAGTATCGGCGTCCATGTGATATTAGGTAGGCGAGACGTGACATAATATTAACAAGTGCGGGGACATAGTATTACACAACATCTAAACAAGATATCACCTCCAAAAACCTCATAGCTCTATATCCAACTTGAACAGAAGAGGAAGGCTCTAGCACTCATTATGGAATCCTGGATATGTACGATTTGCAATATCCAAATGCAGAGGCAAAGTCGCGAGCCACATCTCATCGGCAAACGGCATGCAGTCGCTGCGGAAGAATACCAGAAAAGCAATCTCCAAGCAATGAGATCTCAGGAAGCTTCAAAACAATGGACTTGTACGATTTGCAATATTGAAATGCATATGGGAAGTCGGGATGAACACCTTTCTGGAAGGCGACATGCGAAAGCTGCTTATTCTCAACAAGAAAATTCCTCCACATCATATATCCCAGTACACAACAACAACAACACCAGAAGCTCTTTATCAATGAAAACCAAAGTACTCCCAACAATTTCTGACGCAGGGGAAAACACTAGAGACACTATATACAGCACTTCGGATTTCACTGAAGTTTATGGTTCTTCAATTATCCTAGCATGGCAATGTATGATGTGTAGTTGCTATGTGCCGTTTCCCCTCACGCAATTACATCTCTCCAGCTTTGAGCACATACAGAAGCTAATAGGATCAATTAATATCACTTGTATGGCGATATCGCAATCACAAGTTCAGGTATTCAACAACGACCTTGGGAAAAGAGAGGAGTTATACTCTCAGGTACTTTGACCTTATACACTCAGCTCCAGCGCTAATACGAGGCAATTAGGATATGCTAAATGGAGGCAAGGCATTGCCTGCATATTCGATAAATCAAACTTCATACAAAGGGGCGGCCGCTGAGTTTCCAGCCATTGATCCGTTACTCGAGTCAACGACCCAATCAAATACGAAACCAAAACTAGAGATACGTTTCCCGACTTGCTCAGAACCTCATTTCCTTGGTCCACTTAATAGCTTTTTCCTTTGTTTCTCCGGCTACCCGTATGATCCTTCTATCCCACCAGCAAAGTCCTTCCGTTTCCTCAAGCGCGGTCTTATGCGGTGGAATGATTGGGACGGTAGCTTCCCTACTACCTGGAAGGAGTACGAGGAAGATGTGTATGCACGGTATCAAGCTGCGCTCACCAAGGAATTCAATCTCTGGTTTGGAACCGACGATGATATTAGATCTTGGCATTCTTTGTGTCGAGCACTCGCAATACACCCACTTCCTACTAGCTGCGAGGAATGCCGAGAAGTACGTAATTACATTCATAATAACCTGTGCTTTAATCTCATGACTTACGTATGACGTCTCTAGGCCGTGCGAAATAGACATGTTAATATTGTCGACCTTATACACTGGGCGAGGGAGCGGGAAGTAGAACGAGTGCGGATCTTCGACACAGTGGAAAAATTGAGTGAGTACAGTTACAAGAACGACAAGATATATCGTATGAGCCAGATGGGGCAAGGAGTTGTCCTTAGACATCTCCTTCGGCACTTAAGTTGAAGCTAGTATAGGTATATGAACGGTTAGTCACATGGTAGATACTGAGACTGATATTTTCGGTGGCAGGCAGTTGAAATTCAATCGACCAGAAACATTTACCTAGTTCGAGTAACGTCTTGGGTAAAATAGTGATTATGCAATATAATAGGGAGCTGAAATAGAATGTGTTCAGAATGTGTTCGTGATATTTTAATAGTGAAGTTTATGCTGTATGTAGTGGCGCTATAAGAAAACCCGTCCCTAGTCGTAGCCTCCCCCTTTACCTTACCAGATGGTTTTTGAACAGTAGAATATTAACTTAATGATTAGATATCAATGAACTCCCACAACATACCTGCATGACCAATGCAGAAGGTCAAGCCGTCAAGCTCATTATCATCGATGGCGGCCATCCCTAGCGCACAACTTTAAATAGCTGAAATGGGGAGAAGTGATGGCGGTCTTGATATGAGCGGAGTCCTGATAAATCACCCTATTGGGAGCTTCAATATTGTGATGGCTTCTCTCAACCATTCAAGTCGAAGCAATTCCTCAAAACAGATACCTATACACTAACCTGTATAGAAAGATAACTGCAAATTATTATCCGTTACCGCCGCAGTGAGAATCACATGGTCCACCAGCTGCGCACAGAATTTTGCTATTGTCAAAGCAGCGTCTTCTCGTTCCAATAGCAGTATTGAACCATGCGTGCCACTATCAAGCAAAATAAGCAGACATTCGTAGAGGAAAATTGACACAGAAGGAAAGGGCATTTCCTTACTTCATACCCGTTCTTATCCGGTTGATGAAAATATTCGAAATGCCAGCCCGTAAGACTTCCTATATTAGAAGTAGGATTAGACACTAGCCTCCCCTTAACAAGGGAGAAATATTCTCTCTGATTTTTCGGACTTCGGCGTACCTAATCCACAACACGGGTTAATCGCCGGCCTCAGCGATTTGTGCCCCCAATCATAATTCGCCCACCCGGCACCATAGACATCATAATGTTGCAGAATAAACTTATACCAACCCATACAGCTCTGCCTTGGCTTATCTGGCGGGGGCCAGGGCCGGTTCTGGCGAAAGATGTCGATTTGGTATGTATATTGCCCTTGCACACGCCTGCCGCCCTGCTTCCAATTCATGGGGTTATTTCCGTCAACAGGGACATCACAGCCGTTGATGATGGAGCTCATGGCGTTAGTGCACTGATTTCGACGGAAGCTAAACGCGCGATTAGAAATCGCTGCGGTCATCTTATACTCGTCGGGCGTATTGGAGTAGAAGGTTTTGGACCGTCTCCATCCAAAAGAGATAAAGGGGATATTGTTGGTTACATCTCGGCAGAAATCGTCGATGTTGTTGTTTAGAGCTTCAGCGCTCGCGTAGGCCGTTGAGGTATTAAGGCTAGAGTAACAGAATAGCATGTCTAAAATAGGAGATGGTTTTACAATAGGAGGTGTGTCCAGAGACCAGCGCAGGAGGAATAAGGCCACCCCAAAGACAGTTGAACCCAAAGCAGCGATGAAAAGTCCTTGGACAATAATAGGTTGATGTCTTTGCAGTGGCCGTACAATTCGAACAGTGGCAAGGAGGGGAGTTCGCTCATTGCTGTTCATCATCTCGTCTAGGCTTCTGTCGCTTCTTGTAGCCGTCAGGAATGGTTCCACTCCAGCTGAATTGAAGCCATTGCGAAGATACCAGGCTAGCTTATCTTCAATCTCCACGTGATATTCTTTCTCGAAGCGGGGTTCGGCGCAGCCCCACCAATGAGCATACGAATATAGAGCTTGAGCGATATATGCAAATGACCTGATACAGGTCAACGCATGTCTGTTCCAAATACGTTCCCACTTAGACTCCACCTTTATTGCTGTATGTTGCAACTTTTGATTAGAGCTTTACAGTCTCATTCAGCAATTCAGTGGGTAAGCCTAGGCACCTGGGTACAACAGTTATAGTACGTAGCATACACTCAGCCACATCACAGTTTCACCAAGCCTCTCGCGATAATCCAGTTACCGGTACCAGATTCGTCACCAGGTCCATCACCTATTTTCTGATTTTATCTAAATGAGATATGGCCATCCCGAATTGCGTATCGATGCCTCGGAAACAGCGTCGACAAGAGCCGCAGGCGGCTTCATCTGATACATTACCTTCCTATAATCAACATAGTCTGCGACCAAAAGTAAGAATCGAACTACTAGGTGAAGGTTGCATTGTATGGCTTCCAGATAAAAACGAGAATGAGACTGGGAAGGTCATATGCATCAGAGATTCTTGTTGCTTTGGCACAGAGCTTGACAATGAAGGTTATAACCATCCAGTTTTGGTTTTGAAGATTAAGCAAGATGGAATATGTTCCTTCGTGCAGGCAAGTATATTGAATAAGTTTCAAAATTGGTAGAGTTAATAAACCACAGGTTACTTCAAAACAGCAAAAAAACAGAAATAGAAGAGATGGAAGGATCGACCGTTTGCCAATATCGTATCATCCTACGACTGATCTAGACGCAACCGTTACGGCGACACTATACCTTGAAGAAGGAAGAATGAACCGCCAGTCTTACGTGAAAACCAAACATGTATTCGATATACATGTCTCACAACTCCGCACATGGAGCTTCCCCTCCAAGAGCAAACCCTCCGACCTACGCCTTACACGGCAAAGCTACGAGTATCTTGCTCAAACATTTGGTCTACAGAACTATGGAAGTTGGATTCCCACGGAGTTACTTATCAAAGGATCCGGAAGAGGATACACACCTCTTCTTCCTCAAGCTGTCCCAGTGCAGCCGAGAAGAAATACCAACCCTTCAATAGGCAACACAACAAATTCTGCGCCTCATCCAAATGTGCGAACGCCACTCCTCCACACAAGTGACATTCCATATTGGCAGGTGGAGCGCACAGCATGGAACAGCGTAAGACAGGAGAGTGCAAGACGGCAGAGAGAATGCAGACACATTGCTTGGAGAGATCTAGAAACAAATAGACGAGAGCCGCCTCCTAGTGACGATACCGACAGCCTTCTGGAGTTTTTTGGATGTGTACTTGGATGTGCAGGATTTTTACTTGGATTTGCAGGATGTGGGATTATTGGTTATTTGGCTGCAAGTGCTCTCTGGAGACGTTTAGGAGTCTGAGGAAAGGTTTGACTACGGCAGCGTAACGAAATTCGACATTTCGAGCACAGGCAATGTCTAAATGCGTTGGACTTGTCCCGTCTATTGGGTCCTCTGTTTAAGTATCACGAAGTATATATAGTGAGTATGTTACAACAGACTAAGTTACTATTGGAAGAAGTCAGATTGTGCAAGATTCAAGTGTTGTCGCCCTTGTGGAGAGTATTGATTATTATGGGGAAGCCGCTCGCTTCTAAAAACAATGATATATCAAATTGTTAAGAACAGTAACTTACATACATGTAAGAATTCTCCAGCTCAGTAAATGCCTAGATATTAACGCGTCCGCTGGTACCAACTTGGGGTTCACGTCATGTTTTTACGCCAGCTGTAATGGAACAGTAAAGAATACTGCTATTCGCCTATACTAGAAGATTTAAGTTAGAGAAAGAATAGAACAAAGAGAAGTAGAACAAAGAAGCTATATACATGGAGAATATACAAGACACGTAGGAGCTATGTAGTATTTGACTCGACACGTGACTTATCTTACTGCACTTTCAGGAATCTCAAACTATCACAACCTATCGCCATCACGTCTTGATTCTACTATTTTAAAAAGCCAATATTGCGCTGTGATACTAGAAGTTCTTGTCGGCGGCGCATCCAAACACAGGACGGTTTATTTTATTTTATTTTATTTTATTTAAGCGCTGGGCTGGCCACATGCTTCTAGCACGTGCCACTGAACCTCCCGGGGGGTATCCAGCGTGCCTGCGTAGCTACGTACAGATTAAATACATAATTACCAGACAATTCGAACGCATTACTGCGGCAGTCAGGCAGAGGGATACTGTTATGAGCATCTTGGACTTATATGGCGTAGCCAGAGGCTATATTTGTCGATGGATATTTGTAGAATAAGGAAAAGGGGAGGGGGGAGATTAGGATAGACTAG
>NJPT01000085.1:0-27650 GCA_002946425.1 Rutstroemia sp. NJR-2017a BBW
CCTTATATAAGTCTAAAAATGCTCATAACAGCATTCCTCTGCCCGGTTGCCGCAGCAATGCGTTGGAACTGTCTGGTAACTATGTATGTAATCCGTATATAGCTGCGCAGGCACGCTAGATACCCCTCGGGAGGTTTAGTGGCAGGTGCTATAGCACGTGGCCAGCCTAGCGCTTAAATAAAATAAATAAATAAATAAAATAAATAAATACCCAAAATATCTAAACATACATCAATCAACACTCCAAGATCCCGATAATAATCCAATATAGCCGGATTCAAGCGCTCGAATTCTTCGTGCCGACGATGAAATATCCCCTCGTTATCGTTAAGTCTCCCTTCCAATTTTCTGGTCAGATACCGGTGTAGCGCAATTTTCCTGTCGCAGTCAAAATAGAGGACGAGATCTGGTTTGCCTAACTATAAAAGATGAGAAGCATATAAATATATCGAAATCTTCATCACTTGCCTGGTCTTCGCTAGCAATTCCCTGATCGAGTCTTCGCGGAAATCCATCAATAATGATAGCATGACAGGTTCCTAGCTTGCTTGTAATGGCATGCTTCAAAATATCGATTATCGTTGTTGTAGGCACTAGTTTACCCTCTTCAATGTAATCCTTGATATGAAGATACTGATCGTTTTGTTCATCCCTCAAACCTCGTAGAAGATCACCAACGGAGATATGGTGACAGTGATAATCTTGTACCAAGAGCTTGCATAACGTTCCTTTTCCAGATCCTGGACATCCTTACATCTATTAGTTTCATTCGGTCAAGTGTTTGTAGCTTGGGCTTACCGATAACATATATCAGAAGGCTATGATTCCGAGGTAGAACCTCTACCCTACTATACTGTTCATCCATTTGACCGTGTCGAAAATAAGATCTCGAGAGTGTAGATTAACTTTTTTAATCCTGAAATATCTAGAGTAGATAAATTAATATAGATCTTCAATAGAAGATGAAATTAAGCATTCAATATTTGGAACCTGTCCGATCTACTGCCCGATCTCAAATCGCAGAAGAGTTGATTTATTTTCCAACAAAGAAAAGAAAGAAAAGAAAGAAAACTGAATCATTTTGAGTAGAAGCTCCTAAAATCAAAAATTTACATCTCACCCAATATCAATGATTCAATTAAATCAGGAACGATATAGGACATGCAAACTTTAATACTAGATATCAAATCAGAGAACGCTAATCGCCATTTCATTCGCCGGATGGAGGGCGGGGAAACTGAATAACATCAGACAAGGTGGCGAGATACAGCAATACCTGCACACACCTCAATCGACTTGCCTCCGCATAAAGAAAGGATCAAGAAGTACCTAATGCTTATATTGGATTGAGACTTCTTTGTCCTCCAGGACTCAACTCAAAAATACCACGTAACACGAACCAACTTTGCAGAAGAAGACTATGGCATCTATTCTCATCATAGCCTTCATGGTAATCTTACTTATCACTATTTTACTTCGAAAGAGAGACTCAAAGCCTATACCGCTGGTTCCGATCTCGGTAAATTACCACTTGACTCGAAAATGCAACTATGAGTGCGGTTTCTGCTTTCACACTGCAAAGACATCATATATCCTGCCACTGGAAGAGGCCAAAAGGGGTCTGCTACTTCTTAAGCAGGCTGGAATGAAGAAGCTGAACTTTGCTGGAGGAGAGCCGATGATGTATCCGAAATTTGTAGGAGAGTTGGCGAGATACTGCAAGACTGAATTGGGGCTTGAATCGATTTCGATTGTGACAAATGGAAGCCTGGTAAAGCCACAATTTCTCGACAAGTTTGGACGGTTTATTGACATTATCGCGGTTTCGTGCGACTCCTTTGATGAAGCAACGAATGTGAAGATTGGCCGTGGTAGAGGATGCCATCTTGAGAAGTTTAGAAAACTTCGCATCAGCTGCCAAGAGCATGGTATCAAATTTAAAGTCAACACCGTCGTAAACAAGTACAACTTTGAAGAAGATATGCGCGGGGCTATCGAAGAAATAGCACCCTTTCGCTGGAAATGCTTCCAGGTCCTTGTGGTTAAGGGCGAAAACGACTCAGATACTACCCTTCGTGATGCGACCCGCTTCGTCATCTCAGACGATCAGTTTCAGCAATTCTGTGACAAGCATTCAATCATCAATGGCTTTGTCGCAGAACCGAATAATGTTATGAAGGACTCGTACCTCATCTTGGATGAGTATATGAGGTTCCTTGATAAGGGGAACGACCCGTCGGCATCGATACTTGAGGTCGGAGTTGAGAAGGCTCTTCAGAGTGTCTTCTGGGATGAGAAGAACTTTATACATCGTGGAGGTATCTACGATTGGACAAAGGAGACACATGAGGATAGTAATAAGTTGTTGGATTGGTGAATAGGAAACATAAATGGTGTTTATGGTATGAAGACAATGGTGTTGGCTGAGCACACGCTTCATGAGTATTACAAACAGTCACCAGAGAAGTCAACCTTCTGAGCCGGATACCCAGGAGCCATTTCAGGATATAGTTAGATCCACAGCCAGGACCGACCTCATCTCTCTCACACACCGGGGGTGTATCCGTCAAATGCCTGCGAATGGTCAATTTCCCGCGCTTGATATTGCGATAGTTGTTACTTTCAACTAGGCATATATAAACACGTCGATAAAACCTCCCTAGGGGAATCAGCTATGGTGTTTTCTTATCTCTTTCGAAGACGATTCCTTCATTTGATTATCAAACCATCAGTAATAGGTATCATTATTTTTATTAGCAGGATGCGACAGCTGATCTCTTTTTCAAACTCTTGACTTTTAAACTCAATTGAATCAACACTTAACAATGGAACATTATCTTGAGGTGAGGACAAGTAATTCAAACTTCACCTATAATTCTGATGATCTAGTTTTTAATATTAAAAAGTCGAACTATGGGGAAGAGATACAGTGTTAAAGCCCAGATCGTGATTTTCTATCTCGGCACTTTTCCAACTTTGATTACCTTTCCATCAACCATCTAATAACTACTTGGTCTCAAGAATAAATAAGTGTAATCTCTGTCGCTCCATATTCTAGTAGGTTCTACGTTTCGGCCAATAAAATCAGCCATAAACTCTGCCGCTTTTATATTTTCTTCTAAAACCGCAACAACTACAACATCGAGTAAAATGTCAGAATACTCAATTCCTACACCTAAACTCAAATATCACTGCAATCACGACGATCGATTCCGAATAATTACACTATTCTATCAAGCTGGGTTTACGAAAGATCAAATTGCCATAAAATTGAACCTGTCAATCCGCCAGATCGAATATGCTCTGCAGCATCAACTTACACTTCAAAAGCGATGTTCCGGCCGACCTTTCCTTGGGCCTTCCGAAAGGCAAAAGCTAGTCGTATGGGTTTGTGCTTCTGCTGAAAATAGAAGGGTTCCTTGGGGTCAGATTCCAGCAATATTTTGGTGGGATTGTCATGTTTATGCGATTGAAACCGTGTTCAAGCTTGAGAGATTCAAGCGTTGTACAGCTTTAAGAAGCCAGATCTCATACCTCAACATGCTGCTGTGCGTCTAACTTGGGCTTTAGAGCAGGATCCAATCAAGACCTTATGGGATATCATCAAGGATTATATTGCGCAGTGGTATCCTCAAGTATATTCTTCCCATTACGGGCTGAAGGAAGCAGTATTAGGTGGTTGGGATAATATTACGAAGAGCAAGTTCGAGAATTAATTGAGAGTATGCCGGCGCGTTGTAGAGCTATCATTGAGGCAAATGCATCTCTAGTATATAGCTATGAATTAAATTGAGATTGTGGTTGTTGAGTTCTTAATAGAAAGGTAAAGTCTCTCGCTTTACCTGAGAGCCCCATGTAATTAAGGGATTATGTTAAAATAATAGAGTCTGAGATAACTAAGATAAGGATTTGCCGCTGTATCAGAATCTAATGTCAGCGCTTGAGATAAGTCAATTAATAGCTACTTAAGGCCTGAGACACTCTTCATCGTATCTTTCATATAAGAAACATATATATAAGATATACTTATTGAGCATAGAAATACTAGGTAATGCTATGCCCTAGATTGAGTAGATTGAATTGCAGGAGAAGCCTCAAGATGATATAGAGAATTCAGGCCCGAGTAGCGAACCTAACGATCCTAAAACTCAAGCTTTTTGTCTCGATCTCTGAGGCTCCATATTCTGCAGTATCAGGTGTGGTGTACAGCATAAAGCTAGTGTAGCTAAGGTTACAAGGTTTGACGTAACTTAGTGTAGTTTTGAAGCACACTAAGGCGAATGTGGGGGATACCAAATCCATCGTACAGAATGCTTGTAGTTACCACCCGAAAGAGAATAGCGTCTGATTACTCATGACACCACGATTCACCAACGCTGATAATGCTCACTATCAGCTTCGAAAACTCGCCATCTTGTAACTTAGAATTCCCAAAAGCTTTGATATTACTTTTTCAACATGGCAAGCTTAGAATACATTGCACGACTGGAAAATATCATTGATTATAAGTTTAGAAATTGTTCTTTAATACAAAAAGCATTAACTGCACCCGGCGCAGAAGGAAACAAAAAAGGTAATGAGGAAGAACAGCAGCAGTACGAAGGTAATCGTAAGCTCGCCAAAGTAGGCGAAAGCCTTATCCAATTGGTTGTACGAAAGAGAGAGCTCTGCGAAGAAAAGAATTCACATGGTAAGTTTGGTATATCTTTATAAAGAGTTTCATAGAGTTTTGGGTTTAGGTCTAAGGGTTAAGGGAATAGAATTATGGGTATGTTCCAATACCTTTTCCTTCTCCTTATCGTCTCCTACTACAAAGTAATCAATCCTCCCGTGCCCGGTGAAATATGTCTGAAGCTTGACCTCTTTCCACAGTGCTGTCTTTTCATGGACTGCAGCCTTGATTTGGTGGACGGATGGCATATGTTTCCGCATCTCACGGAAATGACGGGTACTATACTGGCACTCGGGCTGCAGGCAGTAAAAGCCAGGGTAGCAAGCCAAGTGCTCAACCACAGGACATTGATCCTCGATGCGAGGCTTGTGCTCTCGGAGCTTGTCTACCGTCCGCAGCTTGTAACTGCCCAAGAGCTGGACGGCCGTCTTCAGCGCGTCACCCGAAAGTCGGTGTGGTTCGGCCCGCAGGTGACGCATTTGGCTGGCGGACCCCGGAATCTAACCGGAAACCCGCCGTTAGTCAGCCGCGCACGGCCTCCCTCCCGCCCCGTGCCCTGATGTTTTAGCGAAACACCGGCCCCGCATAGGAGGTAGAGAGATAATTTGAAACAATCTTATTATTAATCTATAGAAGTATATTATTAATCTGTATCTATTAAATATATCAAAGTATATCGACAATATTAGAAAAATAATATTAGAATCAACTTATATCCAAATAAAAGCAAATGATCAAGATATAAAAATCTATAGTCAACCTCAAATCAAATCCAAATCTGTTTTATCTGTCTTTTGTCAACAAGATATCAATCTTGTAAACGAGATTCTACAAGTAGTTATATCGAAAGCTGAATAAATATAAGTTATATAATAGTTCATTTATACTATCTTCATCGTATTATCACTAATTGCTGCTCGTGTAAGGATATATATGCGATCCTATTCTCCGTGCGATAAAAGAACACACCGAGGAAATAGTCAAGACACTTGTAATTTCATTAAAAGTAGGAATTTTGTTAAGCAGAGGCTAAAAATACAACTATAGGTGGACTAGTACGCATTCCATGATACCTGTCAATTTCGCTGCATGACTTCATTGACGTCTAATACAGTGCAGTTTGTATACCCCTTCTCAGGCTGATTAGAACAAGTATTGCAAAACGTGCATAGTTCTTTTGCCTTTTTATTCTCCGCGCTAGGCGCGTCTGACTCTTGTGCGGGCTGCGCAGGGTTCACTCTTTCGCGACTCACGATTAGCGCCGTCAGGCCGCCTTTACACCGTTGCATGGGGCTTGAGGAGGCCAATGGATCCCAGTAGCTTGAGGCTGGCGATGAGGCTGGCGATAAAGCTGCAATGTGAAGCTAGTAATGGCGTGAGGTAGGAGACTGAGGCTGGCTAGCAAACAATTTCTGCCAAACCCGCTAACCCAATCGAACCCTTGTCCGAGAAGATATTTCCGCCAACGTTCCCAAGCACCCCACAGGATGCATAGCATTCTTTGGGCTTTTGGATGTGCTTAATCTGCGGCAAGCTGGAGAAGGCTTTGCGTCTCGCCATCTTTCACCGTGATAGGAACCGTTGTAAGCCCAGGACACCTTGTATAGTCACGTGGTCAATCCAAACACCGTAGATAGCTATCTTCAATCAAATTTCAGCTTTGTGAGACGTTTTGGTAGCTTAAGCCAAGGCTGGTGGCGCGACAAAACTGTTGAAGCCTGCCTCCGTAAAATAGATAGATAGTTACTCGAGACGAGCGACGTGAGGGGTTGAATGACTTGAGCAATACGCTAAAGTTTTATTTAGAAAGCCGCGTAACGCCTCTCTGAGCTCTTATATGATCGGATGGCCGCCCCTATTGAACGGAAAGGCTGTGCTCGGAGACTCAGCGGGCCTGCAGGTGCTCGGATCATCTTTTCTGCAGTATCAAGCATGATCTAGATAGTAGTGGCGTTATAGAGCAGGCGCAACTTAGCTCGTGGACTTTGTACGAAGTAGTTTGAGAATGAGGCATGGAGGCTTTCTAATGATGGTGGTTTGTCAAAATCCGCAGACCCCGTTGCTCAAATTCGAAGATTTACAAAATCGTGCTCAAGATCCGTAGCATGGCGAACGCCCGCTGCAGCTTGATGATTATGACCTCCAACAGTAGCTCCACACTGGGGGCAACGTGCCGTCTCCATGGGCATACCGCACTCGCCTACAGTGAAAGGATGGTTATTTTCGCAGTAATACCAATGACCGGTTCCGGAGAATTCTGTGGCCATTGCCGTAACCACTTGGCGCATTTCCTCATTAGTGACCTGCGTATAGAAGATTCCATCTCGTAGCATGAGTTTGACGGCTTCGATGGATGCTTCAAGGCCGGCAGTAGAACCGGGGTTTTCTAGGCATTGCGACCGGGCAGAGGTCAAATGGACTGCGGTCTCGTTCTTTAAAGCAGCTGCTTGTTCAATATCGTTACCAGCAAATACATGTTCAAGTGCTGCAAAATGGGCCCAAAAAGTATGGGCCTCGGTCAGCTGTCTGATTTGTTGAGCCCTTCGGGCACGATCGATCAGTTCGTCGCATGCTCTTCGGTATGCAGACAAATTGACGCGGAGAGCGCCTGTGGTAGGAAGAGTGAGCGCATTGCGGCGTAAGGTCAGGAAGTCCGTTATAATTGTCAGTTCACATTTCAACAGTAAGGTGGTAGCAAGTATGTGACCCCGCGTCTGGATTACTTTGCTGTCGAGCTCGATTGCGACCTCCCTGCCGTGGCGCCTGCGTGCATTCTGGACATGATTATACATCCTCGTGAACGGCTGCTCGTCAACGGCGACTTGATCAGCGAACGCAGCCATGTTCTTGCGAAGATTGAGCATGCGTCTGTACCTGTCCAGGCGGATCTTGCTGGGTATAGCCCCAATTACCTTGATTCTCGTTGAGGTGAGGAGACACTCTTGCTGAAGCTCAGGCATGCTTCTGTCGAAATCATCTTGAGTTGCCGACAGATTTTCTTGTTCAACGGCAAATTCCTGCGCTAGTTGTACGTAAGTTTTGTTTGAGGAGATGATGAACTTCTTCGTAGCGGCATCGAGGAGTGCACGGCGTACAATGCGCCCATATCGAGCGATATTTCGCAGTGATCCGCGACAGCTTGGACAAGCCTTAAGTTCCTCTTGAGAGAAAGGCGCTGCATTATTCTTGATTTTAGTGATTGCACCGTCTTCATCAAATACATAATGGTCTTTCATTGCCATGTGACCATCCCTATTACAGCGTTAGTATTTAGATAGACAATAGGATAGCTAACGTACATTGAGTTGAGGGTCATGATGTGACCACAATTTGGAAAAATGCAGGGGTTTTCTTCTAGGTTCACCTCGCCATATGTGTCCAGCGTGATGAAGTCGGCACAGACTTCCTTGACTTTGGCTGTGCAGCAGATTTGACATAGAGTCGAAGGTGGACACGTCTCCCCACATATTGAAGGGCCTGGCAAGATCAACGTTAGCAAAAGACATGATTCACTCCGTTCTAGGACTTTTGTCAACTTACACTGATGACCACATGTCAGACTCTCCTCACACCGCTTCGAGCACGGCAACCATGAACAAGGAGCGCTACATGGGAGCAAGCATGCTGAATGAGGACAGCGAGAGGCGCAAGTTTCTTCAGCGCATGGAATGCATGCCTCATGGCACGGTTGCTGACACTTTGAGTGACTACAAGAGACGTCGCAGGGTGCAGTGCAAAGAGGGCATGGCTCTTCCTGGTGGCAGGCAGCTTCGCAACTATGAGAGCAGGTGGTATAAGGCCGCCCACACCGCTGCAGACATTGTCCGTGATTGATCTCAATCATGGCATCGTCTGACCTTGGTCGACAGACAAAACAAAGCTTCGTGCATACATGACCACATGGTAAGGCAGCTCCGCAAATGGCTTGACAGATGTATTTGTTGTCAGACACGTTAACACCACAACGTACCTCAACTTTGTGATTGCAGCCCGGCACAGTCTGTGGAACGGTGACCTTGCAGATGACGGTGTCCCTGTTTTGACTTTGCGAGCAGGTCAAAGTTTCGACACGATGTCCACAAGTTAGTTTTTGATCATCGCCCTGAAGATGTAGTTTGACCCCGCATGGCTTGCAAGCATCGCCACAAGGTAGCGGACATACATGATCGCAACCCTTCAGTGAACGAGGACATTCCTCTAGACAGTGAACCGAATCGTGCAAGAAGCCAGCATGACACCGCTGTGCACATACATGTCCGCACTGGAGCCGGAGTCCACATTTACGCTTACAACCCCCTTCTGGCGAAAGAACAGCAAAGTCGTCAGGTTGCGCGACCAGGATCAGATCGTCCATGTGTCGTGGGCATCTAAGCTCGAGCTTGGTTCCAAAGTTTTCTCCGTCTTGCAGGATTCTGATCGTGTTTTTCCACATGGGTACTGTCGAGTATGTATCCGCGTTGCCGATCAAGTACATTGCGTGCTTGGCCCTTGATAGTAAAACGTTGATGCGATTTGAAGTTCTGAGGAAACCACATTTGCGTTCATTGTTGCTGCGCACCAAGGAGATGATCACAACCTTGGCCTCTTCACCCTGGAAATTGTCAACCGTTGCGATGCGCAGAGCATGTAACAAAGTAGTTCGAGATGTCTTTGGGGTTGCTTCTTCCTCTCCGAGGCCAGCAAATTCTAGGGCGTCTTCGTCCCGGTCGCTGACTGCAATCTCAAATGTTGAGCTTAGTCGTTGTCGTAATTTGCGAAGCTGACCGAGGTAAGGCGTCAATAAGGCGATTTCACCCTGTTTGTAAACACCTTGACGGATAAGATGAGATACCAGAGCGGCTACCATTGCAACCTCGTGCGGATTCGAGTGGGACGTTGTCGAGATATGGTCAACACCTGCAGAAGCTTCAGGTTCCTTGTGGTCTAACCAGAAAAGTCGCTTCTTCATCCCAGGAACTTCTGGGTAACCAGAGACTGACGTGTGATCTTTGAGAGTCGGATATAGGTACTGTCGGATAATCTCAGAAATCGAAGGATGCATGCGTCGTTGTGTCTCGAGTGTTGTGAAAGGTACGCACACACATAGCGTGCCGTCGGCAGGCGCGACAAGGCGTTCAAATAGCGAGACGTCTAGAGAGTACTGCTTGCCCCGCGGGTTCTCTCGCTGCAACTCGTAGTTTTGGATCTGTGGACGGAGCTGTAGGTGGTCGCCAATCAAGATGGCATGCTCAACCGAAGGAAGGAAGGCTGTCAAGGTGTGCGGCTCTAAGATTTCCCCGGCTTCTTCGCCGACTATCACTTTAGCACCACAGCGTCGAATAAGATCCAGATTCCGAGCGAGACCAGTGGTAGTCAGTCCGATGACGCTTGCCTCCTGCAGACATCGAAGATCCAGTTCTTCTCGAAGTTTTTCAAACTCAAGCTTGCTAGACTCGTATGACAGCAAAGCATTCAGCAGACTCTGTTTTCTAGTCTTTGCAATCTCCGAGATCCAGTAACTATGCAGTACGTGACGCTCGACCTGCGACATGGTATGCAACGGTGCGTCTCGCAGAGCGGCTAGCGATCTTATACCACTTCTTGTTACTCCCGCTTTCAGCCAGGAATAGATGATTCCGCGACTACCGCTGGTATAGCGGACTTTCTGAAAGCCGTCGTCATCGTCCCTTCCAAAAAGTTCCAGGTAGTGTTCTGCTTGATAGAACTCAAGGTATTCTTCGACTGAGGCTGGGCTGTTGCTCGTACGTATGCGATCTATTGATGCCAGTATCTCTTCCTGAGTCTTCTCCATGTTTTTCATCAGAGTCCAATACATTATTTTTTCTTGCTTTGTCTTGTCCATCCGGCCAGATACCTCGCGAAGATTCAGAGGTTTCAGAACTTCTGACTTGGATTGTGAGCCGATGCGAATGATTTGTGTTACACCACTAGAATGCAATTCCTCTAAAAGCTGGTCGAGGGCATGGTTTGTGTAGCACACACAAATGACTGGACCAATATCTGGCCTTTGTGCCCTTAGGCGGTGGTGGCCTCTGCGAGTATTATCAAGAAGGACCTTGATAATGGCAATGCCTACATAAGACTTTCCTGTCCCGGGTGGACCTTGAACGAGCGCTAACTCGGTGGTTAATCCGTGGATGAGTGCAATGGCTTGCTTGTCATCAAGTGTGCTTCCCGCTTTTAGTTTCTCTGTATTGAACTCGCCTCGAGGAGAAAGCCATAAATCCGAACCGTCCTTCATCAAGCACTTTAGATTAAAGCGAAAATTACGTTCTAGTGAATAGGCAGGAGGATCAAGCAAGACCTCTTGTCGCGAGGAGGTTTTGTGTGTCGGAGCAAGAGTTTCCTGAAAGGGTATCTCACTATCACGCTTCATGCGCTGCAGAGCCTTTAACGTCGGTTGGAAAGCAGGTAGAAGCACACCAGGGAACTCGACGAGAGAACAGTTTGTCAGATCCCCCAGCACGCAATCCAGTAACTTGGACAGGTCGTGTTCGTCCCTAGACACCAATGAAAGAGCGACATATGCAAAGCCTAAACCATCCGCGGCTTGATATATAGGAGGAGCAGGAGACTTCAGTTGGTCTTGATCTTCTGAGCCAAGTCTCGTACTTGGATTGGCTGTGACTGTGCAGAAGATTACTGTGCCTTCGCTGTCCAAAACACAGATCAAGGCATCCTCCTGTAGCCGCCGTGATTGCTGCCAAAATAGCGCTTTCTCCTTCCGAGTTTTTCCTCTGATTTGTGGCGGTTCTTGAAACTCGACTACGAATTGAAATCCACTTTTTTTCTCGCACTTCATCTCGACCAACTTCACCCCACGATAAGCATGTGTGCGCACGCCTTTGCTCTTCTTGTCCGGGACCACGAAATGGTCATCTAATTGTAAATGGTCCAGCTCTGATGCAACAGCATCTCGCAATTGGCCAACCGTGTCTTCGCGAAGAAGTCGAAAGTTGCGGTCGAGCAGACCATCCAAACCTCCAAGGTGATCCTCGTGTCCGTCGACGGTCGGCAGGTACTCGGGCACGGAACTTTTGATCTCGGCGAATGTTGGGAGGATTCGAATGTCGCAAATATTCGCAAAGTCGTTGTCATGTCTACCACCTACATGGAAAGCATTTGTTAGATTGGTTCAGGAGTGACCGGGAGTGATAGAAACCAACCAGGAGGCTCTTGATGAAGGTGAAAAACTGCTGTCGCAGCCCCACTCCGCTTTTTATTTCCTTTTACTCCGGGAATCGAAAATCCGATGTCCACTTGCCGCTGGATTTTGGCAAAGTTCTTCTGCGTGCCGAGTGGTAAGTCCGTACAAGCTTTTACAAGGTCTCTGACGATTTGATGGATCGTTATATCTAGAGCTGCCTGTCCGTTTATTTCAAACAATGTGACTAGATATGCCGAGATCGTGTCAAGTGGTGATGCAATCTCGTTATTGGCGGCGATTGCGTCGTCGACTGCAGCTGTAGGAGCAATAGCGGTAATGAACTTCAGGAATGGTGCAAGGCGTTGGCCTCCGACGCCATAGACGTAATTGTAGATGTTGACAACATGTTGCTCGAGAACCGGTGATGTCCGGACGTCACGATGTGAGAGTAGCTGCAAGAATGGTAGAATTTGTGATTCGAACGCATGGAGCTTGCGTTGATTATTGGGAAGGCGCTCATAGTCTTGAGTCACAAGTTCTTTGACTCGAGTCAACCCGCCGTCAGAGGCAAGTCGAATGATAACTTGTTGACGTAGTTCTGCGTTGACTTGCACCAGCTGGTAGGCCACCTGAAAGAATGGGCCAAGGCCTTGACGAAGTGGAATCACCTCGTAGTGGGATTTGGGGACGGCATTGCGCCATTTGTAGAACTCTTCGTCATCTGTTGTATTGGCGTTTGAGCTTCTGGATACTCTTTTCGTACTCTGCCCAAGGTCTCGGGCACCTGAGTCATGCGAGTATGTACAGGAATTGCCCTTACAGCAGCTGCCTTGAGCGAAGAACTTGCAAGGCTGTGAAGGGCGCCTTCGGTTCATCTGAAGGCACCTTCTGTTCAGCGGAATTATGAAGTGAAGAAGATTGTAGGTTTATAGAATTACCGAATAGAAATTCAACCCAGTGCTGTATTCAGTGCAGTAAGAGTGGAAGCTGTAGTGGAGCGAAATGCTGGTGGCTGTAGTTTGTTTAGTTAATAAAGTTGACGGTTCAGAGCTATTAGTGTTCAATTTATCTTCTTGTTGGGGTTGTCATGATGCAAGATCACTGATAACAAACATTCTAACGACACGCAAAGCGGAGAAAGGGCCACGGCTCAAGAGATTACACGAGATGAGCAACCTATTATTGGTGGCCAACAATGCTTAATGTTACACAGCAGAGCTTAGGATTCTCCACTTCCGCTGCCTCAGCTTGGACTGCAACCAAATTCTTTATCGAGAAATTGCCGAAATTTTACGATTAGTTTATGACTTCTACAAGCGTTCTATGAACTCTAAATGTAGAAGTTAGTTCATGCTATACAGACACTACTATTGTTTAATTCTGATACAGGGTTATGTGAGATTTTGAGCTGAGAAATGCATATATTGATCTATCTCAAGAACTAAGATACGGAGAGAAAGAGAGGGTTTATATCCTCAATGTTGTGGCAAAAACAGGTCTAAATCGAGGTAAATCAACGTCGGAGCATCATACGGACTAGCAGCATCCGTCTGAATCGGACTACTTCCGAATGCCCTCATTTTGTATGGTCTAGATTCTCACAGGATATCTAGTAGAGATGCAGTGATTTATCTTGCGGAAATGGTTTAGGGCATTCTGTCATGTACGGTGAAATCTAAAAGGTATGGTATGCCTCCCTGCTTCCGGCATATCCGAAAGTTGGATCACATCCATTATGAGTTTTTCATGCTGTTTGGCCTTGAAAGTTGCAAAACAGAAGACATCTCTAGGCATGCGCCTTCCGCTTAGTACGTAATGAACCTAGATACTATCCTCCAGGTAATGGACAAACATCTGTCGTTGAACCGTAAGTCCTTATAATCGAAGAGATAGGTCAGATCCACATGATCTATGTGTCATCTTCACTTTTGTTGCAGGATGATCATCACTGACCATCGTGTCATGATCATCGTTGGCTCGATATAGTGTTACGTAACGAGAATCAGGTATCGTAGGGCACTCCCTGCAATCTAGTGAGGTCACTTCCAGTACAACCAGTACAACGTTATTGCCCTGCAATGTGCCGAATTACGGCAGGTAAGTCTCCCCTACGTGGCATACCTGTTAATACTTGAATGAAATTGTGTGACGTTAATGTAGTGCAAGTATCCCTTAGCTACCTCACTCTCCGTTTCTCGGGAGAGATGGTGCGCAGCCTTAATTATTCCATCACAGGGTTGCGATGTTCTGGCCTGCCTATCTCGACATCCTCACTTTTTTCTATCCAATAGGCAACACACCTGCAGTATGTCTCACTCGAGATCTTCCGCGCGATGCTCCTGGAAATATTCTCCTCTTGGGCTGCGGTGACGTTCGTAACACACTGTTCACAGTGTACTCAGAGCAGAAAACTCGTAAGTAGATGCTTGTGTCAAAAATTGTAAAGCTGATAGAAATAGGTCGAGACCTTGACATCAATTGCTGCGATATTGAAGAAGCTCTTATAGGTGAGTGTAGAAAGGAGAATGAATGTGTCATCCTGACTGTATAAAGCGAGGAATATCCTGCTATTTTCACTCGTCTGCTCCGACACAGATCGCGTGAATCGTACTATGGGAAGAGTTAGATTGAAGCTATAGCAGCACTGGAAATACAGCAGTTTTCGCGCGTATAGTTCGTATTTAGAAATGTATTTTCTCTAGACCGAACCACTATGAAAAAACAGAGCTTTACTAGGTATATTCCATACATCAACACCCGTGGGTATTAACGTTGAAGTGGAGGAGATCTAGGCGCTCAAAAAGCTTGATTTCTCGAAAATCGTCGCCTAGTAAGGGAAATATTAATTTATCAAGTAGCTGTTCACGTATTTCTATTATGAGTAGTCTAAGTATATAGTAAGTATATATATTTATAAGCGCCTTTAGTATAACGCTTACAATCTGGCGGAAAGGGTATAAACCTACTCGTAGGCGCGTCGGGATAGGTCTTTCGCAGGTACACGTCGAGGTCTATGTGTAGGTCGCTCGAGGCGGTTAAGGCGGTCGACGAAGGTGTAGCAAGTCGTGACGACGCGTCGGTGGACTCGTAGAATGTGGTGATAGCTTTAGAGAGTGATATTGTACACTAATAGGCTATAAATCGACACGTAGGTGTGGCTGAAGAGCAGGAGATTAGCACCTCGGCTAAAACACCACGCCAAGAGCGTTATCCTGCCAATACAGTGCAGAAGGCAATTATATGATACAATTTAACAGCAGAATAACCTCAAAACATCTAGCAATATAGTGCAGGCAGAATTAACATGGCAACTTGTCCAGGTATAATGCCCAATTCGCTATCCCTGCGTCCACTAGTTCGTGCCTATGATCAACAAGGATCAACCGGCCAATCAGAGCAGTGCACAAGCCTCTGGAATAATGTTAACCCGTACCATATCTGCTCGCGAGATTATATAAGCACAGCTCAACGTTTATCCACGCATCTGAATATAAACTCTAATTAGCTTGTCGTTCATAGGCACAAAGTAGCGGACAAAGGGTTACATAGTCAACGTTTCGCTTCAAGCAGAACTAACGTAGGCAGAATTCAAAACCATACCAAATGCATTACAGTTGTGGGACTCTCTCTGCAATGGAAATCTTAGCCAAACTAAGCATCCTATCCGTCCGACATGACCAGCCTAAATTTACGAAGCCAACCCGAGCAGAGCTTGTGTAACTAATAGGGAGAGAGAGGATCTAGTAATTGCAGAACGATCTGGCATTCCTGCAAATACCAAGACTTAGCTGACGTCCGTCACTCCCCCAATTCAGAATCCATTACTCACCCGTTTCCCGCTCCTAACTTGCTCTCTCAACGTGCCCTCTCCTACCATCATATCTGTACCATCACATCGCCCTTGCACAGATCTGTCTCTCACACCGTACCTTTGCACACATACGAAGAAGCCATATCATCCCCCGCCTGCGTCTGAAAGCTCCACCGCGTTTAATAGTAGGCGTGCTGTGAACATCATATTTATTAGGTTCACTTAAAGGGTTGCTTAACTTCTGGTCCGTAAATTTAATACACCTCTTTCTTCGCGATTATTTCCGCATAACATTTCGTCTGACAACACCTTAGGGAACCGCAGTTCTCCTGTCAAAAGCTCATGTAGAAGGATTGGCATAACTTCCGAAAGTGAAAATAATCAACCTAGAAACTAAGAAAGGACGGTTTTTTGAGACGATCTTCCAGGTACGCTGTCTCACTCACGTCGCTAGGTTCTACCCTACGGCTGATATGTAAAAGTCACAGATTGCATCCTCTGCTGTTCAAAGCATACTATGGAAGCATCCAGCCCTTTCTACCAACTCCTTTTCTGCACCACCGTACCCAGATACTCTCAGCGACAGGCGGCTCTTCGCAGTCTCTTACAGAGCCCTTCTCAGATCGCATTCCTTCTCGACGACGCAGATATCAAGAACCAGTTCTTTGTCGAGTTCTCTCACCTAGCGGAGCGCCTTGCTGGCATCTTTGAGAATGTTGCGACTTACATCTCGACCAACCCCAATAGCCACGTTAAACTAGCACGAGAGCTTCTCAACAGATTGATATTACCACTACTGATGGCCGCTGACGAAGTGGATCATGATGTTCTCGCCCAAGTTATTGTTGCTACCCTCGGCATTTTGATCGAACATATTCCATCGTCACTTCAGGCTCTCGCTTCAACGTTAGTCCAGAATGATGTATTTCAATCCATTTTGTCGGATAAAAAGGGCGGTCGGCTGGTACAAAACTGGCTCCGCAAGCATGAATGTGCCCTCGTTCAACAAACTCAAGAAAGGTGGACTGAAGCCGTCGTGGCTATGTGCATTGCTTGTGTTGGCAGCCATGCCACAGACAATGAAATACACCAGTGGCAAGAGTTGGTTGCTGCTAGACGGGAGCTAACAGAGTTGAAAGGGCAACTGGACCGAAGACGCCAGATAAGAGGTCAAGCAAATTCTATGGTCGGCATGAGACTAGTCACAGAGGATGATATAAAGACAAACAAAGTACGATCCCAATTTCTACCTCACTCAGACAATGCTGTGATTACACTGTCTGCGGAAGTAAACGCTGCATTGGTCAATCTTGGTTTGTCAACCCCTCATTCAGAAGCAACACTCCTGGACACTCTACAGACGCTGCAGCGGGAAGAGCAAACAATTCTCCAGTCTCTGGTGGATACATTCCCATGCAGATTATGTAACGACACTGTTAGAATGCGGTCCAATGTGCTTGCGCCTTTAGCCAGCACCAGAGCAGAGTTGCACACGGATGTAGCGGCACAACGACAGGAAAGTGTGCTGTATGGTCAGGGAATCGGCGTGTGGAAGGTACTACTTTCCGCTCAAGCCCTCAAAGAAATTCAATTGCTTGGTCATGGCGGAAATTTTGGCCCTGTCAATAATAAACTCACAGAACTAGCATCTGGCTGCTGGAGCGGGAAGGCGATGTCAAAGCCGGCTGGCTCGGAAATACAGAGGCAACGTTTACGTATTCCACTCCTTCGAGCCACATGTACGAAAAATCTTTTCATCCTGTGGCAGATAGATGTTGGATTTGATGAAGATACAGCTCGCATTCAACAACATATCAAAGTCTGGAAAATCGGTGACTATAAGGAAATCTTACGAGCTGTTGATGCTGTCACTATCCTCCAAAAGTACTACCCCGAAGATGACATCCAGCGGTGCATTCAAAGACCGCCTAGAGATCAAGTTACGGCCAAATACGTGCCAGCCAGTTTCCTGGATACTTTGCCTATCACCAGTGCCGATGCTGTACGAATGGATGTTCAAAGAGTCGACATGAATATCATTGAAATGTCGAACAAGTTTTACGCCCTTACTGAACCTGTTATACGCGCAGTATTAAGCAACAGCGTCACAGCAGAATTTCCTTTTGACATCTCCGAGGATGAAGTGGAGATCATTAATCATTTCGACACAGCAAGCTTAATATTAGGGCGCAGCGGAACTGGAAAAACAACTTGCCTTGTATTCAAGCTTCTCACAAAGTTCCTCTCAAGGCAATTTATCCTAGACGAAAAACCTCTTCGACAGGTCCTTTTAACTCGCTCAGAGCATCTCTCTGCCAAGTTGAGGGTTTATATTCACAGGCTGATCGAGACTCGAACTTCGAAGGCACTCTTCCTTGAGCGACCTGAGGAGCCGGAGATTGAGATCCCTGGCGAGGCGGAAGACTTCTTGAAAGAGGAAACTTTGTACTCATTGAAAGAAAGCCATTTCCCTCTCGTTTGCACCTTTGACCAATTTTTAAGGATCCTGGAGAATACTGTCGCTGCGGCAGATCGAGGGAACTTTCTCCACGGTAACCCTATTGGAACTAGTCTTTCCTCAGCGCTGTTATCCACAGAGCACCAAGAGTTATCTCGCCAGCCTCAAGTTGTCGACTTTCATACCTTCAAGCTAGACTACTGGAGCAGATTTCCTCCTACACTTAAGAAATCTCTCCCGGTTGAACTTGTCTTTCCCGAGATTATCGGTATTATCAAGGGGTCTACACTTTCATCAAAAACCCTATTACCGCTATCCCAAGCCGATTACTTTAGCTATAGCTCACGTCTAGCTCCAATTTTCAGTGCTGAATCGCAAAGGTCTCCTGTGTATGAATTGTTTCTAGCCTACGAGAAATTGAAAAAACACTACGGAGATGTGGACTACGTCGACCGTGTGGTTTCGTTACTCAAGTCAGTCCGAGAGAGAGAGACCGTTCAAAAATTATTTCGTCTAGCATTTGATGAGCTGTACATTGACGAGGTGCAAGACCAGCGGTCCATTGACATCGAACTGGCCCTGAATATTGTAAAAGACCCTCGCGGCATCCACTTTGCGGGCGATACGGCGCAGTCTATCTCAAAAGACTCCACTTTCCGCTTCGAAGATATTAAAGCGCTTATCCATCAGCATTTCCTGCATGCCAGCGAGCATAGTAGTCAACCCGACATTGCAAAGCCTGCTCAATTTTTCCTTTCAAAGAATTATCGCTCACATCAGGGGATCTTGTCGCTGGCGTCTCTTGTAATGCGGATGCTTTGGACCGGCTTCCCTGAGACCGTTGATAAGTTGGCGCCCGAAGTTGGAAGACTCGTTGGACCCAGACCCACAATCTTTGTGGGCTTTGGTGCTAAGGTTCTCTCGGCTCAGATGGTCGGGCTAATCCAACTTCATGAGAGGGTTGCCGACTTCGGCGCCGAACAGGTGATTCTTGTCCCTGACAAGGATGCAAAAATGAGGTTGCAGGCACACATTGGCGACACCGCCCTCATTCTCACCATACTACAGAGCAAAGGAATGGAATTTGACGATGTCATACTGTACAACTTCTTCAGCGAGAGCTCCTGCCCTTCTAGCATTAGATGCCTTGAGTCACTGGTCAACCCTACAAAAGAACCATTCGACAGAATCAAACATGCGGCCCTCTGTAGCGAACTGAAGCATCTGTATGTTGCTATTACCAGGGCTCGAATAACTCTTTCAATAATTGAGTCCTCTAGAACAAGGGCTTCTGACATTGTGAAAGTCTTCACACAAAGTGTCCAGGAGCCACTGATAGATGTTGTAGAACCTGGGGACCCAAACGAAGTGGAGAAATTGAAAGGCCTCCGGTCGGGGAGATCAGTTGACCCAAGGCGTTGGTCTTTACGAGGCCAGCAGTTTCTGCACGAAAGGAACTTCAGGGACGCCAAATTTTGCTTTGACAAGGCCAGGGATGATCGGGGCAGTAAAGTCGCCCAGGCGTTCATTTTCCAAGATGAAGGTAGATTGTGTCGGGCGGCTGGTGATGACGAGGGTTTCACTCAAAATCTTCAATCTGCAATCCATCTTTTCTTACAATTGAAATACATTAGCAACGCCGTCGCCAATTTAGAAAGTCTTAACCAGTTTAAAGAGGCTGCACGTAAGTCCTTTTTCCTTACTTCTGATGAGTTGATTACTGAGTTAAGTAGAAATATGGTTGGAGGAGAAACAGTACCACAAAGCGGCTGGACTTTTTAGGAGGGCTGGGCTGTTCAAGGAAGCAGCATCTGCCTACCACTTATGTGGCAATTATAATGATGCAGCAATTAGCCTGCGTCATGGCGAGCACTTTGATGAGTTGGTAGAGTACCTTAAAGAGTGAGTGAATCTTGAATCCTGTGTGCCCATGACGCACCTGACATAGATAATGCACCTGCAGAAACCGCGAGCATCTTGACAAAGTGCAGTATAGAGGCTTTACAAGACTCTGCGCTTTACTTATTAAACAGAACAAAATTTCATCCAGCCTGCGCGCCCTTGCGATCTCCTTACTTGGAACATTTGATGAGCAAGAGAAATTCTTCAAGGAGTACTCTCTCACCGACCAACTCGCCGGCCTGTATGAGACACACGACAAATATACAGAGCTTTTCCAATTGTGCATCAAATCTGGTGCTACGGAACGAGCGCTTCATATCGCTCAAGCGCATAGATTACCGTCGAGCGCAGAGCCTGATATTCTTCAAGCTCTCCACTACGTTGAAGCAGGTAGCTTGGTAGGTGGTTTGGATGGTCAGACCCCAGCCGCTTTGATGGCTACAGGCAATGATGACACGCCTCTCAGTCCCAGCATAAGACAGAATGTTGCAGACTGGGCCGCTGCTCGCTCAATCGTTGCAGAGGTCAGCCAAATGGACAAAACGACCGCAATCCATATGTTGCAAAGCCCTGTGGTGAAGGGGTTTGTGTGCTTTCATGTAAGGCGCCTTTTAAGGAATATACTCGCACGATCCTGTTTTCACTGACGTCATAGATCCTAATCAATCTGCCAAAAATTCTTAAGCAAGCAACAGATTTTGAGTATCCTCCTTTTCGGATCCTCCCAGAAGTGGTTGGATTGTGCGAAAACTGTTGGATGACGCAGGTGGCGGTTACGCATGGCACGCAGCACTTCTCATCTCCGGCGTCTTCACTACGTCTTCCCTGGGCGATACTTATCGCTTGTTATCTTGGTCTCCTCTCAAACATGCTTCAGATGAGAAGCCGGATACTCTGGCAAGCTCCATTGAATATCCCCGCCTAGCAAAAACTTGGGTTCTAGATCGATTTGCTTCTGCTATCGCCTGCCTGGATGGAATTGCCCGGGAGCTGTGGTCACAGCTGTGGCCAACGCGCTGCGTCAGGTACTTAACACAGGGTTAGTTTGCTCCTCCATGCGCCATATTATTCATGAGTTGATTCTATTCAGAAAACTGCACTGCTAAGCCAATGGGCCAATGCCGATTTTCTCACGAGAAGCTTAATTCGGCTGACTGCTCTCGAATGGTCAAGGTGGAGCTTCCCGTCTGTCCACTATATACAGCCTTGCCAAGCTAAATAATTATCTCAGACCTCGATCCTCATCAGTTCTATCCTCTGTTCGTTGACACCGGTTTATTACAATCGGGCGATGAACAAAGACTTCCAAGAAAATTTCCTGCCGCGGAGTAAGCGTGAACTGTTTCACCCAAGAGATAAATCGCTTGCTAATCGACAATAAGGACGCCACTGGCTAGAACGTTTACTCCGCGAGGTCACTTACGTGTCTTCTTTCCAGCACGACCCATTATCAATATCGCAAGCGCAGATGGAGCATTTTCATGGGCGAGAAGCAAGCATAGTCGCTTCAGGCATCGAAGATCTGTTGTTTTTTAGGTTAAGAGAAGAGTACTGGGAAAGCCGACGGAGTCTCTCCGCCTTACTTGAACAGATCCAGATGGCACAGAATTTAGGTAAAAACTTGAGGCTATTTCCTTATCGCAAGACTCAGCTGCTAATGCAATCCACCATAGGCTTAGGCATTTATGAGCGGTTTTACAGATCCGTCATGCGACAATTGAGTCAATCAAAAGTAGCCTTAGCCAGGTTTCCTCCTGAACGGAACGTTTGCCACGACACATCAACGACTCTACAAATTCTGCGTAGGCTTGAGTGGGCAATATACCACCGAAATCAAGTTGTATTTGTAAGTTTGTTATGAGTAATATTTTGTAATACGAAGCAATCACGAGAGAATTGCTATATTGACGGCTATTTCTCAGAATAATAATCTAGGTAACTTCATTCATACCTTGCAGAGGGCCGCTGGGTATTTCATTCAACCAATGCAGAGGGCACCTGGCCAGTTCCCTCAACCGACGGGGCGGGATCCTGTGTGGAACTTAACCGCGTTTCATGCGATCCTCAGCATATTTGAATATCTGGCCACCTATCTGGTAGCAAGAACTCCCTCTCTGTATGATTTATTGCTAATGATATTTTTGGGCTTAGGTCTTCGTAGGTTCCTCCGGTCCGATGCTTATGCCGCAATCTTGGGCCACGTTTCATCTTCCGCTCGTGGCCGACGGCGGTCAAGAAGTCCTGACCGAGTCCGAAAATTACACATATCGATGCTCCCTTCGACTTCTCCTCCACGGCCTCTGCGGGATTTTCTCTAATCTCCAGACGCTCCAAAATTTCGATCCAAGGCCCACCTTCACGATTGGCTCTAGGACATATCCGATGCTGCTTTTACGGAGACGTATGGCAGATCTTATGGTGACCATCTTGCTGAATCTGGGTTGTTCTAAGCCCGTGGTCAGAGACTTCAAGGACACGTGGATGAGAGTTAGAGAAGTATTAGACACCGCATTACGTGAAGAGACATCGTTTTGCTAAATATTTCAAAGATGTTCGAGCTCCCTGTCCTTCGGATCCAACATTTCCAACACAGTCGATTCGAGGATTTAGCGGAGATATTCGCCCGCTCTTTCCAAATCTACAACGGAAAAGACTCGCTCATCATTGTTACCCGAGGTAGTAACAACAACAGAGGGAAAGATTTTCCTGCGTCGTATTTCTATCTCCAAAGCAAGTCCACTAAGGTTGTACCTTTCGCGTCTATTAAGCCCCAGCATTTTGGAAACAGTCAAGAGAGCGCCGACTCAGAGGTTACAGTTGCTTCCAAGACTGAGGTAACGCCAGAAGCCGATGATGAACAGCAGCAGCGGGAAACCACAGCAGTAGTGCAAATACAGGCTATGTGGCGACGACGTTGGTCCCGCATTCGAGATCACCGCACATTCCTCATGACGCCTTTCGCGAAGACCGTAAAGTATGTTTTATCGCTCAGTGATTCTCTACCTCGAGAGAGAAAGATCAAGGTTAGGGCTATACTGGTCGCCGATGGAGTTGACCTCCTTATAGAGCTGGATCGACTTGAGAACGCTTTGGCCAAGTTGCATGCGAGAGCTACGACCCAGCTTGAAGAGATGTCGATAGAATCGCTTGAAGTGTTAGACGGTATATTATACCGCCTAGGCGCTTGCGAAACCAGCTTGAAGGAGGGGAAGCAAAAATTGGGTGATGAGAATCTTCTGCCTTGTATTCATAAATGTGCTGTGGAGGATGTAAAAAGTTTGGTTATGACGGTGAGAGATGTTGTCCAGCGTGTTAAAAGTGGTGTGGAGGCCGCCGAGGAAGAACTGAGCCTTCTTAACCTATAAGCAATAAGCTGCGCTGCGCTGCGGAAAGGGCCATATGAGTAGACTCCGCAATAAGCAATGTAGAGTGACTCGCTTGCTTCACTTGCTCAATTTAACGGATTCAATTAAGTTAATCTGTTCCTCTCTAATTTTATAAGTAATCTAAGCTAAGAGAAAATGGGTTGGAAAGTGTAGTATGATAGATCTGGATCTTATTGATATGCTTATTACTAGTGTGTTCGAGCTCTTTTTCTCGATCGCATTGATAGAGCAGGAGGCTCTTCCCTCTCGATATTACCCTCTCTTTCGTTTCTACCTACTATACGTCTATTGTTTCCCCCTGACGGACTTGCTATAGTATTGATGGTAATATTAGTAATAGAACTGGATGCTCCGAACCTGAAATTATTGTTCGTAACAGCAGAGTTGATATATGCGACGTGTGAAGCAGTTGAATCATTCTAAGAGATGCCGCTTCTTTGAAGCAGCTCATCAGGATCCGGAGATGGTTGATCTCTATTGAATCGTGAGACCACTAGGTCTAGAGGGGACTGAGATCGCAAGATTGGTTGTTCTGCGAGCGTCGTCGGTATCGGCAGCGTATAAAAATAGCTATGATGATTGGTCCTATTCTCGTTCACTGCTTGTCTAACAGCTCTAATCTGAGCCGCAATCTGAACCCAGTAGCGTTCTTCGACAGCTTCGGTTTCACTTAGGCGCGCGTTTATAGCCGAGATTCGTTGCTAGAGTGTATCTTGATCTCTTGAGTCTGGTGGTTGCGCAATCGAGACATGGTTAGGAATACTACGACTATGATTAGGGATACGGTGGGGGAGTTGAGATGAGGCTTTTTGATTAGGTGTGGCAAGTTGCTGTGAAGACGCGATCTGGCCAAGACATACTCTAAGTTGACTAAGAGGGTTGGAAGCCTGGTCCGTCCTTCGTTCCTGGAAATATGTTGTGCCTGATTGATACGATTTTGGGCCTCATTCTGCTGCTTTCTCTGGCTGTTTGATGATACTAACTTTCCTGTTCTCCGGGCCTCTGTCTCCCGCGTGATTCGTTTTATCCTTTTCTTGGCTGGACGACCTCGTAAGGGAGCATGAGGAGGTGGCTTTATAAAGCTATCAGGTTCGAGATCGTCCAGTAGAACTAGTACAAGAGAATAATTGTACTGCTTACGATACTCAGATATCTTGTAAAACTTGGCAATATGATCCTCAGGTTTGATATTAAAGAAGTGATATACAGCAATTGCATGTCTACAAGAAATAATCTTGAAATGCGAGACATGAGCAATTCTGAGTTTTAAGCTGGATAAGGCGAGTCTTCTGGTCTCCTGGATTTGCTCGGTATACAATAGCAACTAAGTTTCCGCGTTCCTGAGGAGTTACAATATATTGGCTACTTTCTTCGAGCTCTTTCTGGAAATAGGCTATAACGTAGTTGGTATACTTTTTATCTTTTTGGGGCTTATGACGCCTTTCATAGAATTTTGACACCAGGAACGTCCATAGATGATGAAGCGAATGAAGTAGTGGAAGGTAACGAGCTTCCATCCATGCGCTGTTTATTGACTCAGAAATATTGGAACAGGTTTGCCCAAACCGTGGGAAATCAACCCGTGGTGCATATGATGTTGCGTAATGCTCCCTATGAATCTGATCTAGGTAGCGACGTGCAGGAGCAGAGAGAGACTTGACTTGATCAAGATCAGCTTTAAATTTAGCCTTAGTGTCAACTAGACAAGCACCTCGGAATATCCTCTCAACTTTTCTTCCGAATTCATTTCCAACATTCTCCGCAATATGTTGTATGCAGTGATAGTGGGAAGCTTTAGGGAAAACTTCCGAGATAGCTGGAACTAAACATTTTGCTCGGTCGCTGACGACTGTCAGATATTCAAATCGCTACGTTCTTTCTCGGTCGTATCAAGGCTATCCAGGAGTATTCCCTAAAACCACGGAGAAAGTCGAGTCACGATTCTTTTGACTCGCTTCTAGCGAATTCCCACATCAATAGTAGGATCTCCTCGTTGGAGTCAAGCGTTGTTACAATAAGGAGAACTAGGTTATTATTCGTTTTCATATATGCACCATGAACACATATAAACCGCCGGGAGTGCTAAAATGCATGAATGCAAGCTCGTGGTGCCACATGACACCATTCAAAAGATCCATCGTCGTTCCTGGAGATGGTAGCGTTTGCCCTTGAAGTAGCATGGTTTCCTTCGTCGTCTAGATCTGTACCTTCGTCAAGCCTGTTATCCGTAATAGTCTCAAGGAACGGAAGGATTAACTGGAAAGACTTCTTCGCGTCTAGGAAGGTACTCCGTTGGATCTCCTTCTTTGCACGTCACGCTTGCTTGTACGATATCTGATTTAAGTGCTGAAGTCTTTCGGCGTTCTGGATCTGACGCGGTCTTATTTGAAAGTCGCTCTTGACTATATTCTCGTGCCGGTGGGCGATGAGGTTTGCAGAGTTTGATGCTTTCTAATTCTGATGGGAGCTAAGGTCGCAGGTATGAGGGTCTAACTTCCGAAGCTCAAACTGGGTGGATCGGTTCATATAAGCGATTCGGATGAAGAATTTGCACCCCGTTTCGTCGCTGGACGGCACTTGACATGGAATCGTGTCGGGTCGCTGGAAGTTACTCGAAAAGAAAGCCTCTGGGTAACCATAACGTGAAGAACCCACTCTTTTACAGCATCAATCGATGCGAATGTCTGTCCAACATGTAAAATATCGGGTTAAGAGGTTGCCATCGAAGCTCTTCGTAATTATTTTCCAGTGTTATGTGGTGACACCGCGTGTTTTTTTACGACAGAACGCGTTCAGTTTAGAATCGCGAGATCGGCGAGGATTCGAAAGGAGATTGGAATGCTAACCTCTTTGGGGTGAAGGCTCTTTTCGAACTTAGAATGGGCGAATGGTAGTTTAGGAGACTCAGGATGTGTGATACAGTAGCATAGCAGGAAGCCTACTGTATGTAAAAAGACCGCAATCGAAGCCCACTGTAACCTCAGGGAAAGCATACTGTACCAACCTAGATCGGTATAGATAGTAGGTGGTATTGGTCGCGATATACACCAACTACTGTTGAATCTGGAGATTGTTCTCTTGAGTAAAGAATAGGATATGGAGGCAGATGGTGGTGCGACGCGTCAAACGCGTCGCGCCGTGAGCGAAGCGAGGTCACGTGGAAAATCAACGACAATCGAAAATCCGACGACCAGCAATTCATTTACGGCTCTGGCTGGACAAGCTGTACAGACTGATGATAGCGACGGGAATAATGAGAATGATTTAATGGAAGGGGATGTGGCTTTCCAAGCAGCCCCAGGCCCACCGAAGCCCAAACGATTCATCGCTGTCCGAACACCAAAGCGGAAGACAGATACAATTGCAGTCGCATCTGAAGAGGAGGATCCCAGCGGTTGCCCACCGCGACGTACACGGAAACCCAGCGCGAAGGCCAAGCAGAATGAAGCGGATCAGGATGTGTTCGGAAGGAGAAGATTGGGTGATAGGGTTGGAATCGATGAGCAGGTAATGCCAGAAAACATTCAGGAACAAATGAACGAGCAGACCGGCATACTCAGAACTCTTCTAAAGGAATGGGTGAAGCAGGATGCGCATAACAAGAAGATGGAAGCAAAACTCGCTCACATGGAAAAGGAACTGGAAGCCGTCAAAGGAGAATGCCAAGCAGTCAAAGAAGAATTGCACAAGACTAAACAAGAAATGGCGGACGGCATTGCGGCCCTCATGTCAGGAAACTGTAGCCCTAACCCGTCCTATGCGGAAGTCGCTCGTACTCCACCGACCAGCCAGCCGAGCAACGTGCAGACGCTCTCGTCCTTTAACACCATACCGTCCACCTTTACCAACACGCTGTACTGCACAATTGACACCTCCAGAGTCGGAGCCGAAGTTGATGACAAAGCCTCCGCAGGAGCGATTCGGACAATGGTAGAAAAGAGCATGCGTAATGAACAAGACAACGCCACATGGCGATGCCGAGCAGTGACAATAGACCCAAAGAACCCACACCGGGTCAGAATTGCCTGCAGAGATGAGGCCGAACACAAAACAGTAAAGCAAGCAGTAGAAGCAAATCTAGTACAAGGAGCGCGGATGCTTCGAGATGACCTGTATCCTATTAGGGTAGACAGCGTCAATCGTACGGCTGTGTTAGACGAGATGGGCAACATCCGGACCGGAGCCATTGAAGCCCTCGGTGAAGAAAACGACACCCAGGTTGCGAAGATAGCGTGGCTTAGCAACCGAGTCGTACCCAAAGCATATGGTTCTAT
>NJPT01000086.1:0-26331 GCA_002946425.1 Rutstroemia sp. NJR-2017a BBW
TGAGTAAAAGAAGCACAACGTTGTGCCTTTTTAACGATATGGGTTAGATTTGGTCCAGTAGTTCTAAAGAAGCACAACGTGCCTATTTTAAAAGAGCAGAACCCCCCGGTTCGAAAACGCTTGGACCAGCGGTTAATTTTCCCATACAAATTTTGGTGAGTAAAAGAAGCACAACGTTGTGCCTTTTTAACGATATGGGTTAGATTCATTCAACAATTATGGTTAGATTGCTTATTAGGAGTTAATTTAGTAGGTTAGGTACCGAGTGATACAGAGAATTGGGATCGGGCTGTTAAGGTATTCGGTAAGTCGCCTGGTTTTACGGTGTGCTTCCGTGTTTTTTTGGCGGGAAAATTAAGGTGTGCTCACCGTGAGAGAGAAAAAACGTCAGAATGTGCACGGATCACACCTACATCTCAACTTCGTCCCATATTGAGGCAATACCCAATATTAAGTGTAATTCAGGCACTATGTCTCCTATTAGAACCCGTCAGGATCATGATCCGAATAAGCTTAATCGTCCTCGATACTCTACCCCTCAAGCGATTTAAACCCATTTTGACCGCTAATTGTATAGATTGTCCGGAGAAAAGATACTTTGACTTGAGTGACCACTACTTGCTTCACGAATTGCCATCAGACCTAAAGCTTGGATAGTGGTGAGACTGCCATGATCCTTCTCTTCAAATAAAAGGCGCTCAGCTTCGGCAAAGAAGTGATCACCAGCTGTATTGTTGTCGTTAGGGTTGGCTCGTGCACCTGCTTGTGAGGAGAACCGGCAGCCCACAGCCTGGATTTCATTCACCAGCAACTCACTACAGTAGTTGTGATCGCCTGTTTTGTAAGCTTCCAAGACATGCTCCTTGCTGAGTGGAACAAATGTCGGATACTCCCAGCAGAAATACAAAGCTATGAGATGGTCAACAAGTTGTCTATCGGAAGTAACATTGGTCCAACTTAATGGGCCAAGACTTTTGTGATCAGAGTGATCTCCACCAGATTCATGGCTAAGTATAGCCGCTTGTCCTTGATCTCTAGCATATAACGCTGTACTATCGAGGGTGGAATGATCCGTTGTTTGCCCGTGCCAATGTCCTATAGCCGGATATTGGCTCAAGGTGTTAGGAACCGTAACAGTGTTTGGTGTCCAATTTATTATATCATCGTTTGTACTGGCCATAGAGTCTGTCGTGTTGTCCAGGCCCAACAATGAACTCCATGCCGTTTCATCTTTCGCTTGTTGAATAGCGGAAATCGATCCTTGTGTTTCTTCTATCCGCAAATTCGTGAACTGCGAGGTCGGGATTCCGCGCGCCGGTCCCATAGCAGCATCAATAGCCTGATAATCACTAAGCCCCAGATATGTTGTGATATTTCCTCTAGACGGGGAAGAATCTTTCGGCGAGGGACTTTCGAAGCCGCCATTAGTTTCCTGTAACCATTGGGCTATGCTCTCGACCGATTCGTGATTTTGTATTCGTTCTATAATCGCGGAGGTGTTCTCGTTTGCTTCGATGGCGTGAAATATACGTTCAGCATTGCGTTTCCAGGAATCATGCGATCTAAAGCTTTCGACCAGTTCCATTTTGATATATTTGATATGAGGCTGATAGCAACACCTCTGCTGAGGTGGCTTCTCAATACATTTCCCGCAAGGTTCCTTGCCATCACACTGGAACGACTTAGCTACTATGTACGCGATTCTTAGATTATTATGCAAAAATTGCTAATCTGAACGGACGATGTTCATTAAAATTACTCGCCTTGGTTCGACGTCTTTTGCAGTTCAGACATGCATTCTGTACAACATGTTTCGGCTTCCTCCTCCTTTTCGTACCTCGAGCAGGGGTTTGTACTTCGGTGTGCGGAGCACGTAGATAAGAGCTCGTCGAGATTCCAGAGGTAAACAATTGATTCGTGCTACTGCTTGCTGCGTTGCTATGCCCCATGGCTTGTGTGAACGAAGGCTTCGTAGGGGCATTGTCAATATGACTAAGCATTATCGGCGGACGTAGGAAATGTCTTCTATCCTATGGAAGAACAAAATTTTCAAGGACAACTCGATAAATATGTAACAATGTATTTACCTGGTACAGTAATGTATGGTAGAAGAAGTAAGTAGCCAGCAAATAGATTGACCGAGGAGCTAGTGAGTGCAGATCAGGGTCTTATCGTGCAATCTACAAGTTGGTCTGAGGTGGGCCGGCGGTTGGCAAGGATCAAAAAGGCCCTTGCATTGGTAACTTGGCAAGCTCGGTGACACGTTCCACTTAATCTGTCCTGATGGAGACATCCTTGAACAACGACGTGACATAATAGAGAAGATCGAGCCTATTACATTCCTTTTTGGAATAAGGGAAAACAGTTAGACTTATACCAGCAAGGCTTTTATCGCTGCCTTTCCTAACATACTTCGCTGTGGCATTTTATCAGAATTGAAATTTATCCCATGTTTCAAAAAACATTGCCATATATAAACGATTTGCAACAAAATGCTGATCCCTTGCTTGACTTGTTAATTGTCGTATGAGGCTTGTCTTTATTGCATTGAATCCGAAGCCAGGTCTGGCCAGCATGGTGCTAGATTCGGTTACACAGTATTTATTAGTAGCACAATTCCATACTGTAAAGTGGTACGAACTGTTGTACTTAGACATATAGTATTATCTATTAAGTCTTAATTTAATTCGAAAAGTTTGCTTATCGTACTGAAAACATCGCAAGGCCTACGAACGGGAAATTGTCTTATAGTATTGACGGAGCTGGCCAGATCTTTGAAGAACTGTGAATTAGAGAGTGCTCCGCAAATGAATCGCGAGTATGGCGCGGTCTTTGCCTCCGGTTCGCATTGCCATCCGTAAACAGTGTAACACAGGGGGGGTAGTATGTTTAACGTTTGCGGTCAACCGTGCATATAGCCGCTGAGCCACGTAGAACATGCTAGGCTAAGTGCCTATTGAATAGCTAACCGAGGTTGAAGAATGACAAGTCTAGAAACAGGATTATGAATGAACTTGCACGCTGCTCCACTTTTGACCCTTGTAGACAGACCCCTTGCACATACCTTGCATAGACTCCAGCTTAGACTCCTTGTATGGAAGCATGTCTCCCTCCGATATATCTCGAGCTTCACTTTTAGCTCTGGCTGCGGCGAAAGCAGACGCCCCACTCATGCGGATCCTCACTCCTAAATCTTCTGAGCAACCATTTACGCTTTTTTGTTGCACATCTCAGTTCACCAGAGGTAACACAAATCACCAAATCTACCTAAAGATCGATCAATATCCACTCTTGATCTAAAAGTCAAAGCAACGATTCTAGTTTCATCTTTCGAATACTTAGCCAATGGATTAAACTTGAGCCTCCTAACCTTTATAACTTGGTCAATCCAGCTCTGGGTTGAGGTTCTTTTGGTGAGGATTTGATCGGGCACTAAAAGAACCAGGGGTTGGGTCGAGGTTAGAAACAAACCATATTCCCGACGCGATGAAAGCATACAAATACAGACTCCCGTCAATTAACCAGCACTGATGTCATTCCCGGATTAGCATAACAAATTTCCTCATGGTTATTGACGTTAGGGTTCCAGTCCCGAGTTTTCTTGTGGTAAGTCGATGCTCGGGTGGATATCGGAGGAAGAAAGCACCGGTGAAGCTATCGATAAGTCAGCATATCAATAACGCGACGGGGGAAGAAGGCGGGGAAGAACAAAAGTGGATTTGGACATATATTGCGGGAAGGAGGAACAGAACAAGATAGTAAATAGATGAGAGTTGTTGAATAGGTAAATAAAAGTGATAATAAAAGTAGTTAATTGTGTTCAATCAATAACTATTTTACAATCTCATCATCAAGTAAGAAGAAAGTATCATTTATTATAAGAATCAAACCGTCCTAGGATTCCCAATGAAAGAAATGAATATGAGGAGTTTTAAGATGATATTATATCTAATTATTTTCTATATTTACTAGAAATTATAAAAACTACCAGAATAAATCTAACACTAATTCGGACTTATTCTACAAAATTTGCAAGTGAAATCTGCACCTCATCAAAAGATAACTCTATGAGTTACAAGAGAATAAGGGTTGCTGTCACTCAGCTGACCTTGGGGCTCAAAAACATCTGCTGTCATCTAAACCCGAAACTCCAAGAAACTTCATTATTCCCGTTTCAATATAGTGCTCACATATCAAACTAGACCATGGGAATCAAACCGTGGGCTTTGTGATGTTGATTTAACCCTTGAGCCGTGAGACAGTTCCATGAAACCTCTCCGCGTGATTCTGTAGATGATCTCGATGCTCGAGCCTGATATCACAAATCCGGCATTCAATTTGCTCTGACTCTTTGAGCTTCTTAACATGCCTCCTCAAAAAGTGTCGGCTCAAGGAACCCGGGGTAGCATACGAGGTAACCCGCTCCTGCAGTGGCAAAGCAGGATTTCCCAGGCATAAGAAACATTTGGTTGGCCTCTTATCCGTCTTGATCGATAAGATCGCATTACTTAATGTGATATCTGACGCTGATGGTGCCAGTTTTGCGGCCTTAGTAATGACAGGTACAGTGCTCTTCGCAGGACGACCACGTGGGCCGTGACGGTAGGGTGTTCCTTCCTCCACGCCGCAGTACGCCGTAATAGCGTTGATCGCTGCGATCCTCCGTTGGTACTCCCTTTCCAACGTTGTCTCTGGGAGGGTCAAGATAGCATCGATCAGAAGGAGCTGCTCCGGCGTCATCTGGCCTGATCGCTCCAAGGCACCTCGTGTATCCTCGTCGACCACCTTTCCCAACAGCTGTCGCTCGCTCTCGATCACTGGCTGTTCCTTCTTGAAACGATCGACTATCTCAACCAGTAGTAGCCTTCTTTGTCGCTGCTTCTCATTTCTAAGGCGCCTACAAGCCTTGTGATAATTCTCCTCTTTCGGACTGCCTTATGGAGCACCTGACAGTTTGCTTGCGCGCCGAGTTAGTTTAACAATATATGGGAAGATTGTTGATAGATGCTGATTGCTTGATTGTCAATTTCCACGGACGACGAGGATCAATTGACCTGCTCATTGAATATGCAAACCTCATCAATTCTTTCTCTGGCTTCATACCACGGTGGATCTTTAAAAGGTCGGCATTAATCCTTCTATCGAGGTAATGTTTAAGGAAGGTGTCAATGCTAGAATGCTGGAGGATGAGGTTCTGAAGGGAATCGCTGACGTCCGCTACATAAAGTACTTCATGTTAATATAGAGTATGTGAGAACAGGAGTGTTAATACTTACAACTTTCATTCAACGCCTTGGCTGCGCCATCGCGAAGAACATATGGCTTTGTAACTTGAGCAAAGCCTGTAATCTCACCACCTTTCTTCATCCGGTACCGTACCGAGTCCGATGATAACTTTAGCTCGTGCGCGATGCGGACGCTATGTGCTTCACGAACTGCCTGGCAGAAGACAAAGTCCTCATCAAGCTCTTCCTTTAACGGCAATGCCTGCTCGTTTAGGCCATCCAATATATCGAGACTATATAGCTTTTCTGGAGAGTTGATGCTGGGAGACTTGAAAGCCCGGGCTTTGAACAACATCCCGAGCAAGAAGACATGAGGGCTGAGCACTAGTGTTGGATCGTAGATAATCTCAGGTATAGGGAATTTATTGCTTCAGGTATTGTTAGCTGTGAAGAATAGAATAGTCTTAATTTAAACAAACAAGGGTTTGACCTACGCGCCTTTCATGCCAAGATAACCTTTTGTGTACTCGGTGGTCAGCTCGATAAATAGTCTAGGACGATCGACATTTCGGTCTCGAATTAGGGTCAAGTTTAAGTGTCGAAAGCGAAGGTCGACTAAGGCCTCCGGCCTGTTTCCAGTAATGCCTGCGATTTGGCAGAAGAAGATCAGCTGGATACGAAGCCAACCGATCTCGAATGTCATCTGCGTCGTAGCTAGAAGAACGCGGGCAAATTCGGCGAGGTCCTCAACATACATAGTCGCACTCTCGCGCTTTGCGTTGTTCAGGCCCTTTTCATCAGCCACCATTTTGACTACCTAGAACCTCATCAGCGCCAAATCTTACTTGACAATTATACAACTGCTGAAGCTTGCTCACATCTTGTCCTTGCCGTATAATCATATCGTCAATCTTCTTGCCAACCTCAAGCTTATAGACTAGTTGATACTATTTCCAGAATGTCTCCAGCGAGCTTGTATGTCGGATGCCAGGTCGCCGTCGTCCTCCTTTCCCTCGTCGCTGATCGCAAGCCCAACTGAGAAAGCCCTTCACGAATGGAGTAGTGAGTTCGTGGTAGCATTGGATCGGGTTCATGCCTATATAGATGCAGTACCTAGTGATAAGCCAGGGTATTAGTATTATCTAAATGTAAACAACCTGAGGGGCTTTGCTTACTGGTGCCAATGATCCTTCACCCAGTCAAGGCGCTCTTGTGTCTTTGGGCTGTATCGTCGCTGCCGCAGCCGCTTCACATTGAGGTCTGCTGCTTCGGAGAGGTAGAATTCCGGGGGACGCTGTCCTTCATCGTCAAACAGCCATTCCTCTTCTGTGTCGCTATCAGTCTCATCGGACAGGATCTGTGTATCGTTTCTATCATTTGTATTGTCTATGCCTTCGTCGAAAATACTATTGAATTCATCGTCTGTTGTATAATCATTCTCCTCATCTGTAGGGTAAAAGAGATCTTCATCGTGTTGAGGCAAGGTCATAACCGGTCGCTAGAAGAAGTGGCAGTGGTCCAACGAATATCCTACAGATAACAGGAAGAAAAGCAGATATGATGGTGAGGAGAATAGAAGGTAGAAGTAAAGGAAACACGGAAGACGACGGATAAGAGAGAGATGATCTGTAAACGACAGTAGGAGTGAAGGAGCGAGGGGGGAAATGAATAAAAGGATGTAGATAGACCGAATGAAGGACAACGGAGATGCTTGAATGCATTTTGGGCGTCTGTATAAGTCTAAGAGGCTGCTGTTTCTGGGTGCTCTACTGAGCCAAAATAGACACAAGAGGGCAGCAGGGTAATGATGTATACGAGGATGTGTGAACAAGCCAAGTTGTCGAAATGATGCCTGAGGCGTTAAGATGTGTGGTAGCTAGAGTTGAGGTGCGGGAACATTAAAATGCTGGTTAGTTAGCCGCTGAAAGCAGCGACCGATCCTTCCAAATCTAGCAGCTAGTTAACCGTTTCATCGTTAAAAGAAGTAACTTTTCAGTTCCCTTAGCTAGTTGATACAGATTCAATCATATGATATTATTCATGATTTTCACCTCCCAATATATACACATTGTACGCTGTAGCACCCTTCCTCTTCAATTTATTGTTTTTGGTTTAGCTCACTATAAATGCAAAACTCCCTCCACTTCGTCTTCACCCAAGCAAACTCTCTATGTATTAGGTTACAATCGAAAATGTATATGGTCTATTTTAAACTAGCAGATATGTGAGACCACAATTTGAGTCGTAATTGTCACTTCTCAGAAGTGGCGTCACTTTGGCAGTTCAACAAGATAACATATTGCTACGTCTCTCATAACACAATGGTCAGGTAGAAGAGGGATTATGTTATAAGGTTGCGATCGAACTAGGAACAAGTAGGTAATTATTCAGACCGAAAGTAATATAAGACATAACAGCTTAAATGATATTGCGATAGTAGCTAGATAGTAGGAAATAGTACAATGATTGTTCTTGAGCCCGAAGCTCCACAATAAAGAAACACCTTCTGCTTTCATGAGTTTTTACTTTCGTGAATCTGGAATAGAACCATTAGACTCAAGATCTCCTCACATGATTCCCAAATGTCCTCTCTGTTGCCTTTGCATCTTCACCCAATATCCTAATCCTCCCAAGGGTTCTCCTATGACCATAATAGTCACTGAGCCTAAGGTCCCTCGGTCGCGTGATTACCGTTGTAACATCTTCTTGACGAGCAGATGAAGTATGTAAAATACTCATATATCTAAGATCCAATATGAATGAAAGTAGCCCACTTCGAGATTTCAGCACTATTGCTTTCTGTGTTCCTAAATTCAAGAACGGCTCTATGTAGAGCACGTGATACCGCCATACTTCCTCCGTCTGGATCCTGGAAAAGCAGCCGATAGAATTCCCCTGCGACCTTCACTGCAGCATTGTCATCGGCGCCCCACAAGGTTCCGATCACATGAGGAAATCCAACTAGCTGGAACGTACTGGCTAGGTGAATGCTTTCATCAGCAAGGTTACTAACCTTGGTCTCGGCAGTAGAGCAAGCCGAAAGATATGCAATTTGTGCACGATCGTGGTTTATCATATCAAGATCTTTGATAGTTAATTCCTCGCGAACTTCCTTCCCCAAGAGGAGAGCACTATTGGCTGGTTCCAAGCGATCAGCACGTCCATGGCAAGCGAAGTGAGCAATATTGCAGACATCGAAACTCTCGAGAACATCTTTCTTGGTAGGGTTTTCTAGAACAATAACTGACTCGGGGCGTTCGAATTGATGTTTGATCATTGTGACTTCTTCGGATACATTCAAGGCGGTTAAGTCAGGTGTTGTAGGCATAGAAATGATGAGAGCCTTGGACTCCTGCTGGTTGAGAGGCTTCCACGCTTTGCTTCGAACGAATTGAAGTGACTTCAGTGAAGGGGAATAGGATGAGATAACATGGCTCATCGTGTTTTCGGTCGATCCTGAGGAATGGTCACCGGCTGCATGAAGTGGTAGAAGAGCCATAAGCCCACCGCCCACCCACCAGATATGAGGTAGTTCCTCTAGTACGTTTGTTTGCTTCAACAAACCAAGATGATCAAGAACCGGGCGTATAGCGGTGTCCCATAACAATTTAATTTTGGTTGGCATGTCTTGGTCGACTGTTATAGTACTATTCCGCTGCTGCTCATGTCCGATAGTAGCATCGCGTCGATATATATTCCCTCGTGTGGCTAATAAATCTAGGCAGTTTTCTAGATCTTGAACCTTAGAGGACAGACTTATATGTTGAATATAGTCTGTGGTGATGATAAAAGCCTCGCTGCTAACTTGGCTCATGTTAAAAACAACTACAGGTCCATAGCAAGCTAACTGACGGATTTCTTTCTCAGTCGGGGCTAGATGAAATCGCTGAAAGCCAGGCTGCTTCCGAATCTCTATCTCAATATCTTCTAGTTTCTCAAAAAGCTCAAGACGTCGGGAGGATTTATTTGCCAACGAATTCCGAATAACAGTTGGAGAAGCTGAATCATTTCTTATGCCGGAATCTGGTAATGTTGCTATAGCAATTTCTTGTCGTAAAGAAGTGTATTGAGACCAGAGTTCTGGGTACTTAGCCTGAAGTTGAGACTCGTCGGATCTTAGATCAATCGTCAGGCTAGCTATAATACCACGACCCTTTTCAAGAATACCTAGTGCCTGTGCTGAAGACTTTCCGGCTTTTAAGAAGACAGACGCAGTGAGAGAAGCAAGGCCAGATAAGGATTGAATGGTATTTTGGAGATCGTCTCGAGAATTAGATCGAAGAGTAACTAGAGGTAGTAGATCGACAGCTACTTCTAAGACTTTAGCAGCATCATGCCATCTTTCAAAAATGATGAGGTGCTTTGCAGCTATTTCACCAGCTGTAATCCGGATAAGTGGTCGACCAGACTTGAAATAGAGAGCTTTTTTGCGAACAGAAATAGCCTCTTCGAGATCACTCAATGCTTCTGTTCTCCAATATCTATCGCCCAATTGAGCTTCAAGGTTACTGATAAGTGCTGCACGGTTGGGATAATCTTTTGGCGTTGCTTTAATAGCTTCGCGTTCAAGTTGAATGGTTTCTGTTCTCACATATCTATTGCGCAATCGACCTCCAAGGTTATGGAGAAGTGCTGCACGATTGGGATGATCTTCTGGCGTTGCTTTAATAGCTTCGCGTCCAAGTTGAATGGCTTCTTCGAGATCACTCAATGCTTCTGTTTTCGAATATCTATCGTCCAATTGAGCTCCAAGGTTATTGAGACGTTCTGCACGATAGGGATGATTATTTGGCGTTGTCTCAACAGCTTCGCGTCCAAGTTGAATGGCTTCTTCAAGATCACTCAATGCTTCTGTTTTCGAATATCTATCGCGCAATCCAGATCCAAGGTTACTGAGAAATGCTGCACGATCGGGATGATCTTTTGGCGTTATCTCAACAGCTTCTCGTCCAAGTCGAATGGATTCTTCAAGATCACTCAATGCTCCTGTTCTCGAATATCTATTGCCCAATTGAGATCCAAGGTTACTGAGAAGTGCTGCACGATTGGAGTGATCTTTTGGTGTGGTCTCAACAGCTTCGTATCCAAGTTGAATAGCTTCTTCGAGATCACTCAATGCTCCTGTTCTCGAATATCTATAGCTCAATTGAGTTCCAAGGTTAGTAAGATATTCTATACGATTGGGATGATCTTTTGGCGTTGCATCAACAGCTTTACGTCCAAGTTGAATGGCTTCTTCGAGATCACTTATTGCTCCTGTTCTCCAGTATCTAATGCCCAATTGAGCTCCAAGGTTGTTGAGACATCCTACACGATTAGGATAATCTTTTGGCATTGTCTCAATAGCTTCGCGTCCAATTTGAATAGCTTCTTCGAGATCATTTATTGCTCCTGTTTTCGAAAATTTATTGCTCAATTGAGCCCCAAGGTTACTGAGATGTGCTGCATAGTCCGAATGATCTTTTGGCGTTATTTCAACAGCTCCGCGTCCAATGCGAATAGCTTCTTCGACATCATTTATTGCTCCTGTTCTCGAAAATTTAATGCTCAATTGAGCCCCAAGGTTACCGAGACGTTCTGCACGTTTAGGATGATCATTTGGTGTTGTCTCAACAGCTTCGCGTCCAATTTGAATAGCTTCTTCGAGATCACTTATTGCTCCTGTTCTCGAAAATTTAATGCTCAATTGAGCCCCAAGGTTACTGAGATGTGCTGCATAGTCCGAATGATCTTTTGGCGTTGCTTTAATAGCTTCGCGTCCAAGTTGAATAGCTTCTTCGAGATCACTCAATGCTTCTGTTTTCGAATATCTATTGCGCAATCGACCTCCAAGGTTATGGAGAAGTGCTGCACGATTGGGATGATCTTCTGGCGTTGCTTTAATAGCTTCGCGTCCAAGTTGAATGGCTTCTTCGAGATCACTCAATGCTTCTGTTTTCGAATATCTATCGTCCAATTGAGCTCCAAGTTTACTAAGAAATGCTGCACGATCAGGATGATCATTTGGAGTTGTATCAACAGCTTCACGTCCAAGTTGAATAGCTTCTTCCAGATCACTCAATACTCTCGTTCTCAAATATCTATCGCTTAATCGACCTCCAAGGTTACTGAGAAGTGCTGCATAGTTGAAGTGATTATTTGGCATTGTCTCAATAGCTTCGCGTCCAACTTGAATAGCTTCTTCGAGATCACTTAATGCTCTCGTTCTCGAATATCTATCGTTCAATCGATTTCCAAGATTATTGAGATGTACTGCACGATCGGGATGATCTTCTGGCGTTGCATCAACAGCTTCGCGTCCAAGTTGAATGGCTTCTTCGAGATCACTCATTGCTCTTGTTCTTGAATCTCTATTACCCAATTGAGCTCCAAGGTTACTGAGAAGTGCTGTATAGTTGTAATGATCTTTTGGCGTTATCTCAACGGCTTCGCGTCCAAGTTGAATGGCTTCTTCGAGATCATTCAACAATCCTGTTCTCGAATATCTATTGCGCAATTGAGCTCCAAGGTTACTGAGAAGTGTTCCATAGTTAGAATGATCTTTTGGCGTTGTTTCAACAGCTTCGCGTCCAAGTTGAATAGCTTCTTCGAGATCGTTCAACAATCCTGTTCTCGAATATCTATTGCCCAATTGAGCTCCAAGGTTACTGAGTCTTTCTGCACGATTGGGATGATCTTTTGGCGTTGTCTCAACGGCTTCGCGTCCAAGTTGAATGGCTTCTTCGAGATCGTTCAACAATCCTGTTCTCGAATATCTATTGCGCAATTGAGCTCCAAGGTTACTGAGAAGTGCTGTATAGTTGTAATGATCTTTTGGTGTTATCTCAACGGCTTCGCGTCCAAGTTGAATAGCTTCTTCGAGATCATTCAATAATCCTGTTCTCGAATATCTATTGCCCAATTGAATTCCAAGGTTATTGAAACGTTCTGTACGATTAGGATGACCTTTTGGCGTTATCTCAACAACTTCGCGTCCAATTTGAATGGCTTCTTCGAGATCACTCATTGCTCTTGTTCTCGAATATCTATCGTCCAATTGAGCTCCAAGGTTGTTGAGACATTCTACACGATTGGGATAATCATTTGGCATTGTCTCAACAGCTTCGCGTCCAAGTTGAATAGCTTCTTCCAGATCACTCAATGCTCCTGTTTTCGAATATTTCTTGCTCAATCGGCCTCCAAGGTTACTGAGAAGTGCTGCATAGTTGGAATGATCTTTTGGTGTTATCTCAACGGCTTCTCGTCCAAGTTGAATAGCTTCTTCGAGATCACTCATTGCTCCTGTTCTCGAAAACTTATCGCTCAATTTAATTCCAAGATTACTGAGAAGTGCTGCATAGCTGGAATGATCTTTTGACATTGTCTCAACGGCTTCGCGTCCAAGTTGAATAGCTTCTTCGAGATCACTCAATGCTCCTGTTCTCGAAAATTTATCGCTCAATTGAATTCCAAGATTGTTGAGACATATTACACGATTGGGATGATCTTTTGGCGTTGTATTAACAGCTTCATGTCCAAGTTGAATAGCTTCTTCGAGATCGCTCAATGCTTTTGTTCCCGAATATCTCTTGTACCATATAATTCCAAGGGTATCGAGTATTTCTGCACGATTGGGATGATCTTTTGGAATATACTCAACAGCTCTTCGTCCAAGTCGAATAGCTTCCTCAACATCCATCATTATTCTGATCCTCAAGTATTTATTACAAAATCTATACTTAAGATTTTGTAATATTATACTCAATTTAAATGATGGTTTTCTCTCCAAATTGAATTATCTCTTCAATATCTGTTAAAAATATTCGATTCAAAGATATCTTGTTGTTTTTATGAACGTTGTGTTTAGTTGTCATGAAATTCTCTGAAGGGCCTCTTTGCTAGGCTGAAAGCTGATAGTCATTAGAGGTTGTTTTCGGAACATATATAACTGAGAAATCTAAAGGATGCTAAAGAGAAATCGGAAAAGCCTATCTACAAACATTAGGCCTGTGGAAACCAATCATATATTCCTGGAAGTCTGGTTGCCTGTGAGGCTGTTTTCATCTTATTATTACTACTTTAGTAATAGCCCGAATAAAACCAAATAATGGGTCTTTCTCGGCAACAATGCTGCTTTAACAAATAAATTTACCATTCTGCTGGACCACCATTTGCTTCAATGCCAGCTTTACGCCGTGCCGGTATACTACGTACAAGTTCCTTAATTCTCTCAAATCCAACTGCTTCCCAAGCTTTTAATACTGCTGATCGAAGTCTGTTCTCGATTGGATTCAAATCGGATGAATTTGCTGGCCACCATATAGGTTTAATCCCACAGGCCTCGAAAACTGACATTGTAAACTTGGAAGCGTGCCATTATTTTGTGTTTTCCTGCTGGAATTTAAGATCTGCATACTGGCGTAGAATCTCCTGCACAAGCGGCACAATAATGCCCGAATAAGACCCCTCATTTACAGTTCCCCAATCCTTCTCCTAGAATACCCCTTTGTGCCGGCCGTATTTCCCTGATACTGTGCCCGAAAACATCTATCCAATCTTACACTGAAAGCGTGGTTGTACGCAATCAGAATGATAAACCTCTGAAGGGCCCTTTCGACGAGTTATTCACGTTTTCCTATACTTTCCGGGTTGGACCCATGTTTCGTGACTCCAGCATACAGAATCCCATTGATTCTCAGCCCAGTTAAGATGCTCTTGTACTTATCGTAGTCGATCTGCCCTGTTTTTTTTCCGAAAGTGCTAGCTTCTTTCGTATTACGGCTCGTATAAGCCCCTCTTTCTTGAATACCTTTCGAATCGCTTTTTCACCGTAATCCCAATCCAGAATACTGGGTATAGCAACCCTTGGTACTTCTCCTGTTCTCACGAGATGCTGAAACCCATTCGATTAGCTGTTTTCGTTGAGGATTATTCAGAAACAGGTTTGTACCGCATTTACGCTTTTCTTGAGGTGTTGCTGGGTGCCGAATTGCATCGCACACTTGATCGTAAGTAATATCTAATATAGGCAGATCTTATCGTAAGTTATTCCAGCATTATAGAGCATTTGGATCTTTAATCGGTTATCTCGAGAGCTCTTTATGTTGCTGTCGTCGTGGTAGTTTAGGTGTATAGACTGAATATTGGGACTCCATTTTGGGTTATGAAGCTCGAATTTGGAATTACAATTGAAATGTAAAGCGGAATTGACTTCGGAGTACAGAAGGCATTTATCCGCTCTTGTGGTCAATCACAATTCTATGTATTAAGGTGAATACTACTATGGTAGTTGGCCGAATAAAGGTTAAATTTATTCTGGTAGATTCTATCAACAAGGGTAGTTTTATCGAATCAGATCGTCAAGATCATACAATACTGGAGAATTTTAACAAACAACCGGGGTATATGTACTAACCTTTATTCCGCCTACTACTAAAGTACAAATCAATTCTGTTTTCTTATATCTTATACCAAAGCAGGTTTAACTACTATAAGTGTTACAAGACCCAGTGTTTGGTTTTATTCGGCCAACTACTAAAGTAGCTTTTACTGTGGTATTTGGCGTAATTGTTACGCCAAGCTTTCTAGCACTTTCTAGCCTATTATAGCTAGACCAGGATTTTGAGCCAATAGAATCGCTAAAGTCCAACGCTGCTTTTCCTTTTATTTCTGAATCATCTCAATTCCACTTATTTTATATTTGAATCAGTAACAATAGTACATCCAGCATGGAGACGACAATATCGGTGCCAACACCTAAAACTCCCACAAAGCGTGAGTTAGATAGAGATGATCGACTTAGGATACAAACTCTCTTCTTTGATGCGAATTGGGATCGAGCTAAAATCTGTCTACAGACCGGCTACACATATGATCAGATCAACTACGCTTTAACCCATCGTCTTACACCTCAAAAGCAGAAGAGAGGCAGGCATTTAGTCCTCAATACTCCTCAGCGAAAGCGACTAATCGAATGGGTGACTACATCACGCGAGAATCGAGAAACCCCATGGTGTGCTATCCCTGATATCCTGGGGTGGGATTGTGGTGAAAAGGCCATTCGTACAGCATTTAAGAAGGAGGGTTTTCGACGTTATATATCCCGAAAGAAACCACCGCTTTCAGCTGAGAATGCATTAGCACGGCTAAAATGGGCACAGGAGCATATGGATTGGACAGATGATCAATGGGATAAAGTGCTTTGGAGTGACGAAACCTGGGCACAACCTGGCCGGCATCGACGTGTTTGGGTCACTCGACGTTCAGACGAAGCCTTTAATACAGACTGTATTAGTGGTCGCTATCGCAAAAAGATAGGTTGGATGTTTTGGGGTGCAATATCAGGGAAATATGGCCGGCATAAAGGTCTATTCTGGGAGAAGGATTGGGAGACAATCAACGAGGGGTCATATTCAGGAATCATTATACCACTGGTGGATGAGATTATACAGCAATATCCTGAATTAGTCTTTCAACAGGATAATGCTCCAGGGCATTCATCTGCTTTTACACGTTCAGTACTAGAGCGGGCTCAGATTAAAGTCATATACTGGCCAGCAAATAGCCCTGATTTAAATCCTATTGAGACTATTTGGAACTGGATGAAGGACTATATCGACAACTATTACCCTCAGGTTCACTCCTCTTATCCCAGGCTGAAAAGAGCTATTCAGGAAGCCTGGGAATCGATTACTCACGATCGAATTAAGGAGTTAATCCATAGTATGAGAAATCGATGTATCGCTGTTATTGAAGCAAATGGCTATCATACAAAATATTAAGATTTTTAAAGCAGCATTCCTTTTCTTGACCCTGTAGTGGCAATCTTGGCGTACGAATTACCCTGTAGTATAGTATACTCCAAATCAGTCCTGTTTTCTGGTATCCTCTACCCAAATAGTATTAAATAACATAAATGATATAGGACCCAGTGTTTTGATTTATTTGGCCTGTAACGAAGTATATATCCGGTCCAGGAGTATCGTGACTCCAGACTAGCCGTTAAGTGCTCCAGCATGGCAATCAGAGTAGGATATCCAACTGTAACCATTTTATTGGCTCTATACTCTGCTGTGCAGAATTCACCACTGATTGAGGACTTGGCTTCTTTGAGAAGGTGTCTGTTACTTGGTCAAGACAATTGTAAATAGCCGAACAACAATATCATTAGTAAACCAATTTACTATGGTTGTTGCCCCAATAAAGGTTAAAATTATTCTAGTAGGTTCCGTAAGCAGGGATTCTGCCACCAATAGAAATACCACGAATTCTCATGATCCAAAGCTGCTTTACTCAACTATTTCGACTTTTAATCGATATGGCTTCTGAATATCATATTCCGACACCTAAACAACCTCGATCTGCTGAGCTTAGTCGCGACGATAGACTACGAATTCATACTCTTTTCTTCGATGCTAATTGGTCTCGCGATGATATTGTACTATATACTGGGTTTACTTATAAGCAAGTGTGTGATGCCCTTAAGCACCGGCTTACACCCCAAAAGAGCAAATGCGGATTGAAACCACGTCTTACTACACCAGAGCGGAAACGATTAGTCGATTGGGTATCAGCTTCAGCAGATAATCGAGAGATTCCATGGATTGCAATTCCCCAGATCCTAAAGCTCAACTGTAGTCATAAAGCGATTCGTACTGCTTTCAAAAAGGAGGGGTATATTCGGGCAGTAGCTAGAAGAAAGCCACCACTTTCGGAAGCAAATAAAGAAGAACGAATGCAATGGGCAGAAGAGCATCTAAACTGGACTGAAGAGCAGTGGGATCTAGTTTGCTGGTCGGATGAGACATGGACTCAACCAGGCCGGCATCGATGTAGGTGGATTACCCGGCGAAAAGGACCTTCAGAGGTTTACCATCCTGACTGTATACAAGCACGGTATCAGCGTAGGATTGGATGGATGTTTTGGGGCACAATATCAGGGAAATACGGCCGGCATAAAGGCCTATTCTGGGAGAAGGACTGGGGAACTATAAATGAGGGCACATATTCTGGTATTATCATACCAGTTGTACAAGAGATCTTACAGCAATACCCGGACCTCAAATTCCAGCAAGATAACGCAAGAGGACATGCTTCTGAGTTTACAAAATCAGTCTTCAAAGCATGTGGTATTACCCCTATATGGTGGCCAGCATACTCACCCGATTTGAATCCAATTGAGAACATATGGGATGATATGAAGGATTGGATTGAGGATCGGTATCCTGAAGTTCATAGCTCTTATTCACGGCTCCGAAAAGCTATATTAGAAGCCTGGGAAGCGGTTGGAATTGAGAGAATTAAGGAGCTTGTACATACTATGCCGGCACGTTGTCGTGCAGTCATTGATGCAAAAGGGGGTCCAATTCCATATTAAAAATTAAAAGCAGCGTGCCAAGAGCCCCACCGCCTTTTAACCTTTATTGAGCATGTAACGAAGTAGGTCGACTCATGCTTCTAGGATACGACTAGCCCGCACTGACCAAGAAGTCTACAGTATCCAAACAGGGCGTAACCCGACACAGAATATTCGTATTCCAAATTGCATCCACACTTGTGTAACATCTAAGGTCGGCAAGGCGCCCAGGAAGGCTGATTTCGCAATGAAAGGTTGCTCTGCCACGTAACCCTTGTCTATATTGGTGACCAATCGGGATTTGTCCTGCTCCGCTCGGCCGGGCGCTATAAACGGGGCGACAAGTCATTGTTAAAGCCGAATACAATGAGTATAAGCCAATTAAAATATGCAGAAATCAGCCTTAGATTCTATCCCATGCAAAGAAGAATTTCGATTCAAAGCTTCAATACGGTAGTCACTGAGCAAGCTGCACTAGACTCTCGGCACTTATTCCTTAACTGTAGCCTCTCAGCCAGCCCATATTGTCTATATAGTTCAGCTCATGCAGCCACCTACCAGGATGTGAGAAGTGATAGTTCAGCTTATGCAGCCACGCAACTCAGCATGTAACAAGTGTTTGTACCACTTCATCGCGGGGCGTTCCGTGATAAATCATCCTGTGAGCTTAGCTCTAAATCAGAGTCTTCTGGACCCTTATGTTACGACCAGGTCACATGACGACCAGGTCACATGACGACCAGGGGACCTTAGGCTCAGAAGGTAACCACCCGTATTTGGAGGGCTAAGCCATCGTACTCAGATAATATCTTCCAGCTGGTGATAGTGACTGCAGGCATTTCTTCATCTGGATAGTAGCAATTACCGGGGGATTATCATTGAGTAATGTTGGATGCCCAAAATGTTCTAAGGTCTACGTGCGGCACGGGGAACACTTGTTCGTTGCTTCCGCAGAAATTAATTGCATTCCCTTCTTTGTTTAAAGGTATAAGTAGCAAGGATTTCACTTCTAGTTGTATTGTATCGATTCCTCGATGCTGTTTGTTTGGCACCTTACAGACCTTGCCAAGCGATGGACAGACGAATCCTAAGATAGACCTTGAGGCTCTGAGTTGGAATGCCAGATCGAGATAGACTAGGAGCTGACTAGAAATAGGAAATCTTGCGAGACTCTGTCCAAACAGTAATCTTGGTGCGGGGTCAAAGCTATACTGAGCAGACTGCATAGTACTTGCAGCGGAGATCATAGAAATTATTTGAAGATGTGGCTTGGCAAAGTCCTCTAGCCTACCCAATACAATTCTGAGGGCTGATTGAAAACTGTGATGTAAGTAATTGATGGTTTGGGAAGGTTGATAGGAGAAAAGTGCAGTGTCGTCATCTTCCACAGAGTACAGTATCAGAGGTTAGCATACTGGAGGAGAAATTTTGAGATACTTTCATCAACCTACATCGTTCATCTCAATTTTGATAAAATTAAATTTGCAATAGGAATTCTTACCTATATCCTTAATAATATACTGTTTATACATATTATATTTTAGATATCCTTCAACAGCAGCATCTGGTACAGGTCTTGAGAGGCATTAGAAGTATCTAAGTATCAAGACTAGGAAGCCCCTTTGATAAAGAGGACAGCATTGTACACAACTCACTAGTCAATGCGCAGTTTGATCTCAGCTCCACAATTTACTCTCCAGATTACTCCCGGGTGATCCTTATAGGCAGATCATCACATAAGCTAAGTAATCTATTTAGCCAATCCAGCGTTTCCGCAATTGCTTCGTCTGTAGTGGTCCTTGCAATTGTCCCAGAATACAGTGTGTTGGGCCTCTATGCCCTTTACCAATCTTGCCCTAAGGCCTGAGGCTTATTACCTGTGTTACTCGAGGCGGTGTGCTTCCGTCTAATGTGTGAACATCGGAGTAGGTGTTTGAAGAGGCCATAGGCATGTTCAGTGCCCTGGGACTAATATGTTTGTTCTGCTTTCACTGTATTAACGGATACAGGTTTGAGTGTAGAAGCCAGTAGCCTCTACGAAATCTGCATAGTCTTTCGGCTTCTATTGTGATCTTTTGCAGGTATTCGTGTACGGAAGGGGGTTCTCATAATTAATGCAACAAAGGCGGTGAGCGATTTTAATGCCGCTTTAATTTTAATATCTTCCATCAACATCATTTACTTGAACTTATCATACTACCTATAATGCTTTACAATGGGGCGTGTACGCCCTGAATACAAGACTCCTAAGAAATCACGATTCTTTTATTTGCTAGAACGTGGTCAAACTCCTTCTGCTGCTGCCAAAGAGCTAGAAATCGATAGAACTACTGCTTTGAGATGGACTCGACGATACGATCCTACCGAACCAGAACGTACGACTCGACGACGACTTGCTACCAAGAAGCTGGGGCGACCATTTATTATAAAGGATGAGCATATTAATCAGATGATCCAATGGATTACTGGTCATTATGATCGCCGGATTCTATCTCTCGAAACGATTGCACAAGAAGCATGTGGTATTAAAGCTAAATATTCGACATTATTAAGAGCTTGGCACCGCTGGGGCTACCATTATCATACTCCTGATTCGAAGCCTTTCCTTTCTATAGCTCAGAAGTTAGCACGTTTTATCTTCGCAGTTAAGCACTGGGATCAAGCAGTTGAATATTGGCGGAAAGGTATATATACCGACGAAACGATTGCTCGAACGAATCTACGGCGGAGAGTTAAAGTGCTTAGGAAAAGAGGAGAAAGAAAACACTTAGATTGTATCCAATTTACTTTCAACTCTGGCCGCGATTCTATAATGTGCTGGGCTGCAATCGGATACAACTTTAAGAGTGATTTATATTTCATTTCGATGGATGGACAAGGGAAAGGGTTTACACAAAAGAAGTACGAACAACAGATCTTACAAGGACCATTGCGAGAGATCTTCGCTGAACGATACTCCCAAGGATTCTTCTGTGTCGAAGATGGGAGTAAAGTCCATGGATTGAAGGATTCTAGAAAGAATAAAGGTCTCTGCAATGCTACAAGAGTAGAATGCCATATTAATACTCTGGTTGATTGGCCTGGAAACTCCCCAGATCTCAACCCCATTGAGAACGTGTGGAGGATTCTTAAGCAGAGATTAAGGAATAGGAATCCACATGGTGGCTGGAGTTTAGAGCAACTGAAGGAAGCTTTGATTGATATCTGGAATAATGAGATTACAGTAGAGGATTTCAACAAGTTTATTGATTCTATGCCGGAGAGAATCTATAAAGTGCTGGCAAGAAAGGGAGCTCAAACTCCATATTAAAACAGCAAGAGATTATTACTGTATATAGCTTAGTAAAGGTGGCAGAAAAACCCCTGTTGTTGCATTAATTATGAGAACCCCCTTCCGTACCTCCGCTGCTGTAGCAGGGGGGAGTTTTATTCGGTCTATAATGAAGTATTATTATGTCAAGGGTATAAAGGCAAGGAATTATAAGGCAATCACTAAATAGTCGGAACCCAATCGTAGTATTAGATTTGTACGCAAACTAATCGTGGGTGACCCCACTTAAGTGTTTCCAATGCCAGCATGCGCTTAAGTGGGCGCACGCAAGATTACGGGCGAACGCAAGATGAGAATCTGGTGAGAATCTGGTGTAAAAAACACTTATATTCAGAATTATGAACTACTATAAGACTTTCTGTAAATACTAATTAAGTACTTGTATTTATCTACAAATTCCGAAGCGAATAGTACTTATTTTGTTATTATATTCTACTGTTGTCAAGTCTTCAAATTTTACAGCCAATTTTACAGCCAATCTTGCAGCAACTTCTCAATTACACTACTTAAAATCTTGCGTTCGCCCGTAATCTTGCGTGCGCCCATTTAAGCGCATGCTGGCATGAAAAGAGATTAAGTGGGGCCACCCACGATTAATTGTTACCCTTTCCTCCTTGAAGTTCCTGCTCCTTTTATGCACATTCCCTGCGGATGTACCGGCATTACCCCGGCTCTTCAGCTCTCTAACTCCTTTTGCTACCATGCCTTCTAACATACATTCCATGCGGATATATCGGTATTACCCTGCTCTTCAGCTCCCTACTTCCTTTTGCTACCATGCTTCCTAACATATTAAGCTAAAGAAGGATCGAGCATACAGTAGTTAAGCCCAGTGCGCGCGCTAATGCTGCACTACGCCTAATTCTGAGTGGGGGCTCAGTACTAGTTCAAGTGATCTGTGATCACGTGGGATGACGCTAACAGAGTTCGATCGGCACAATTTATCTAGCGCGTTTTTTTTCCTTCAAATAAAAACAGTTATAAAATTCTATACACGAAAAAAAAATGTGGTTAAGAGTTATGAAATCTTTACAGCACCTGCTCTTTTTGTTCTCAGTATTGTATACTCCTACTTTATCACTTCCTTTAAACCAGACTGAGCCTTCCTATGTACCAAACCCTGTTGGGCGGGGCACAATCGGACTTCTGTGGAGTTGTACTGTCACTTTTGGCTTGTGTATATGGACAGCAATCCATCCTGACATCGTTTCGGTCAAAGGGCGTTGGTCTAAAACCTATTATAAGCTGTCGTGGATGCTCATTGCTGTGTTTACCCCTGAATTTGTGGTGTGTTGTGCTATCACCCAACTTCAGCAGGCGAGACAGTTATATGAGCTCTGGAGGGATTACTGGAAACACGATCCAGATAAGCAAGAATGGCTAGGAATGTCTGGGGCGTTTTTTGTCGTTATGGGAGGTTATGAGGTGAAAGATATAAGTCCAAAGGTTGATCGAGCTGTGCACACTACCGATTCTACTATACCAAATGATGAAACGAGCACAAGGATAACCCCTCTTCTGGAGCACGGAAACAGTGGAAAACAAAACGACTCTCTGAAGATTACCCTCACCCCGTTGGGGTTTGAAAAGCTATTAGCAAACGAAAAATTTCGTGAGCTGATCGAAAACGGCGAACTCACTAAAGCACACTTTGATCACCACAATATCGAGGACAAGGGGAAGGCTGATAGTGTTGCAAAATTGCTTGTTTCTTTCCAGATCCTGTGGATGGTTGTGCAATGCATAGGACGAAAGCTTGCTGGCTTGCCAGTAACACTGCTTGAGCTTCACGTTTTGATCCAAATCTCTTATGCGGTCCTTACATACATCTGCTGGTGGAACAAGCCATTGGACGTTGCAGTGCCTATTATTCTTCCACTTAATATGACGGCATTGTCAATATCGAGCCACAGTACCGAAGCATGCAGCAGAATTGTCTCTGGATATCGAGCGCATATTAGAAAAAGCAGAACACTCGATGGCTTTTTATATATGCTCATTCATGCATGTTTCGACGTCGGCTTAGCTCTTAGAAGAGACACTGAATTCTGGTCAACATGTATGGCTATCATCAACAGTGGTCTTCACTCTACAGCATGGTACTCACATTTTCCAACTCCCACTGAGCTCTTGCTATGGCGCATATCATCTCTAGGGGTTGGAGTGTTAACCTTAGCACTGAATTTAACGATTTGGAACAGAGGAATGGAGCTATACCTCTTGCAAGCAGCCAATAACTTGGAAGCTAAAAACAACCTTTCGGCAAAAATCATTTGGGAAGAGTGTTGGAATACGATATGTAATGTAGTTGAGGGTTCTAACCGGCCAAATAGCGAACCGCCAAAGGAATGGCCAAATAGCGAACCAAAGGGATGGCCAAAGTCGCTCCCAAACTGGACGCGGTGTTTATTAGTTGGATTTTGTGTATTCACTTGTTTAGGATACTTTGCATGTCTTTTATACCTAACGGTTGAGTCTTTCATAAGCATGAGGAGTTTGCCTGATGGTGCATATTCGACAGTTGAGTGGTCCAACCTTTTTCCTCATTTCTAGAATATTTCAAGAAGGAGAGCGCAGTAAGCATCGGCGACTTCAGCAAAGTGTTACAACGGTAACAACGTGACCAAGGGACCTTAGGCTCAATGACCGTAAGGTCATAGTAGAACCCTTGGGAGTTAGGGACCACGTGATAAAGGTCATGGGATAAGGAGCCTGAGGGAGCAGAATGCTCTCAGGGCTCCGGGAGAACGAAGGCCTCTATAAGCAAGATGTATTTCCTAAGTAGGTAGAACTTCGTGCTCAACTCAAATAGTATTTCTTATACTTAGTTACAACTCAAATACAAGAACGCTTGTATCGACAGAACCACTTGTTCCCTGCCTTGAAGTCTGTTGGGATATCAGGTTAAATAGATATTGATACGTAACGGCAAAGACTTAGTTATAAGCTTGATTCTTGATTCTAAAAACTACTGAGCTATCTACAGTGGGAAGGACTTGGTATTTATAGACTTGTTCAGGCTTGTTGCTACAGGCTTCGTAAGCCTATTGCCACAGGCTTTACAAGCCTAAACGATCTCTACATTCTAGCTGGGGTATAGCCCCACTTACCCCACTATAGTTCCAACAAAGTCTAATATAAACCCAACGTCCTAGTATCGACTTCTACGTGATACTAGCTGTCACAACGACACGTAGCACATGTCTGGTTCTGTACACTTTACGAGAGCTGTCACGAGTCAGTAAAGGTCTTTGTGCCGACTTATATATACATCATCAAGGGAGGAGACCCTGAAGAAAGATTTAATAATTTCTGTGTATTCAATCCGGTTCCGTTCATTACGGACTTTCTGGAGAGCTTCGGTGAAGTAATGGTTGTACGTGATTGGGTGACTTGTCTGATGCAGCTTCAGACGTTCAGCAATCTTCGCCTTCAGAGTTTCCATTCGCTCATTCAAAGCAGGTTCGAAGATCTTTTGCAAGAGCGTTTTAGAGGTCGCAGCGTCGGCAACGTAAGTGGTTGTGAGAGTGATGAATTGATTGATTGATTGATTATTCCAAAGACTATGTAGGACGGTTAGAGCTTGCAGTTCTAGCAAGTCTATTGTATGTACAAGGGGTCTATGGTGACAGTAAATTGAAAATGCCTTCATGGGATGGTAAGGCCAGTTGACACACAGGTTTTGCGCGTACGTGTTTTGGAATTCCATGTTGTCGTAGCGGTCCTGGTTGTTGATGATCTTGTCGCGGAATCGGCCCCACGGTGGGAGATCCATCCAAGCTGGATGAGGAACCATGAATTGCGAGGGTCGGGGTGATTGCCATTCATGTAAGGATGGTGATCAAGTTGACCCGGTTGATAGTCGTCCAAGAGGTGTACAAGTGTCGATGCGAGGCTATTATATAATATGAGGAGTATGGGTGGAGTGCCGAGGTAGCCTACTCCTTATTCCAAAATGAATCTGACCTCAAGTCCATTTACTCGCTTGTTTATTGGTCACTTTTGCCGAAGCTCCACCTTCTCCCTGTGTAGATCATGATACCGCCGACCATCTTGGGATCGAGCGTCAGATTCTGCCATCAAGCATATCCGGTCCGTACGCCAATTTGTCGATTCATGAATGGACGTAGTCCATACATAAGAGATGAGTCTATTCATAAATGGACTTAATTCTGTCGTTAATGCCCTAAGGTAGGTAGTATCCACTGTACAAATGTATAGTTAATAATGCTTCTTACCTCTTTCTTATTCCTATACTATACTACTTAGCCAGTACTATAGTCATTATGACCTCGCCGGCGCCCTCCCCCTCAGATCATCGATAACTTCCCTAGGGAGGTTAAAAATGAGTTTATGGATATGATCCTAGATGAGAAATATGATGATTGTGGATGGCTAGCTAGTATGCCCTTATATACTGAGAAAGCACTGGTGCCGATAAATATTAGCGACAGTAAGGTGGTGGAGGAGCCCAGGAAAAGTAAGCGATAGTATGCCAGTAGAGATATAAATTGAAAGTGTTGATATATGGACGTAGTCCATTCATGAATAGACTCATTTTATGTATGGACTATGTCCATTGGGCAATAGACTAGTCCAGCTGTAAACCCAGTCTATTGGTCAATGGACGTAGTCCATTCATGAATCGACAAATTGGCGTACGGACCGGAACACAGCAAAGAGTATTGCTTATGCTCTTGATATAGAGGCTCCTAATCCAGGCAAGTCGACTGGAAGACTGTTACGTCTTAGCCAACTAGTATCACGTGGAAGCCGATACTAGGACGTGGTGTTGTGTATTGAGACTTGCAAGCAGGAGATTGAACAATTGATTCTGGCGAGAGTAACTAAATAATGAATTACTTATTTGAGTTGAGCACGAAGCTCTATATACTAAGGAAACATATTCTGTTTATATAGACCTTCGTCCTCTACTGTCCCATTGCTCCCACCGTATCGCATCGCGGTGGGACGGATGGGACCCTAGTGGGACACCCAGGACAAGTGATCCTTTCTCCAAGGGTTCTACTATGACTAATCTAGTCACTGAGCCTAAGGTCCCTTGGTCACATGTTACGAGCCGTAACAAAGACCCCCTAGCCCTATTAAATTGCTTATTGCCTTATCTTCGAAGCTCGTTCGATCCATGCACGTGACATTCTTACGGTTATGTGAGTAGTTTTTGACAGACCTGGTCTACAACGCGCACCTTTCTCGAGCGAAACCCTTATAAATGACCAACCCAAGTAATACGCCAGGCCAGCCATCGGCCGGCGAGAAGCCCTATAATTTTCGGTCGCGCAAACGCGTTGCCCCCGATCCTCCTTCGAGAACGGCCTCTGTTGACGCGTCAGATCGCTCTGAGTCGCCAGCAGGATCGTTGAATATACTATCCTCGGATCAAGAGATAGCTAGTAGGCTAGAAGGCTACATGAACCTTC